>UXGD01000166.1:0-85210 GCA_900474315.1 Torymus auratus | reverse complement strand
AGTGACAAAATAATTAGATACATGTTTCAAGCAAAAAATAAAATGTTTTTATTTTTTAATTATTTAGAAGTTCTATATGTAAATACTTGAGTTTCAAAATTTAAATCTAACACATTTTTAATTCTGAAAATTTCGAATATTCGCGCTATCTTCAATGACCAATCACATCGAGTCTTTAAGTGAGCCACTACTTCCGGCCATCATTTTTTTAAGAGAGGATAGAACTTAGCAAAAAACGAAAGAATATAATATTCTTGAAATACAAAACATCAAAACTATTCTCATTTAACTCGTTGACGATTGCACAGTCACGAACGAAACTTTTTTTCCGTGTCAAAGAAAAGCATTCGAGTCCGCACATCGGCTCCTTCATGCTTACCGGAAGAGAAACCACACGAGAGCTCACAGCACAGCGAGTTTGTTATTTCCCAATGCTAATTACTCATTATCCGAGAGTATAACTCTAGCACACATGTACAACACACATGCGCAAGAGTGCCAGCTGCTCTACACACATTCGTTTGTATGTCGAGGAATCACTAATTAGTGGAAGCATCTAGCCGTTATTAGGCGCGATATTCGATATTTCACGCGAGCCCGGACGACTACTATACCACACACAACGAGGCTGAATCCCCAATTATCGTCGCAAGTACTTCGCGCGCGCTCCTGCTCTATAGCGGTGATGCTGGGCTTCGAGAGAGCCTTCGAAAGCTCAATTATGTGTAGCAGTGTATTTCCTTTGAAATCTCAAGATTCCTCCAGTTCTCTCCGTTCCCCTGGCCCCACCTCAGCTCGCAGCCGCTATATACGTTCACGGCTTTTGATATTCGAGCGCTTTCTGGACTGCAGCACTCGTAGTTCGAGGCTCTCTTCTTCAGTGTGTATATAGACGTGTCGTTGTGTATCGATGACACACAGACGAGTTGATCACCTATTATATCGCCGCATCGAGTGCAATGCTAATAATATTTGAATGGTATTTATTTAGAAAAGAATATGCTTCTGTTCAAGTAAAAATGTGATGTATTACCGTTTAAATATTGAAAAAGAAAAGACTTTAAGCATGAATAATATTTTTACAAATGGATCGTTCGATATTCACTAATATTGATATTTATGGAATCGTTTTATCAACAAAATCATTTAATCGCGGAGTGCTAAGTGACTCGGACGTATACGGTCGAAAATATTAAATTTGTCATATACACATTCAATCCTTGATATCAATGGAAACACAAGAGCCCGAGCGTCGACAACCGTGACAACGGAATTATATTACCGTGTAATCGCTGCAACGAGAGAGAGAGAGAGTCTTTCATTATAGCAGTAAATGCCAATTAGTATATAAATGTCAAATATGTAACGAGCTTAACGCCGCGGGAGATTACAGCGACGCGAGAGCTCGCATATACGGGAGGTGATAATAATCATCGATCGTAGTCACGCGATTGTCAAATTCAAACCGGATCTTTGATCTTATTCGGAATATTCGACGCGAGCAGGCGTAGGTGCAGGGTATATACACCGACAGGCTGCAGGCGAGCAGCGCGCGTATACCGCCACCATATTGATTTAGATGAACAAATAGTGCCAATCGCGCTCGCTCGCCCGGATTCGCCGATATCGGTGCTCTCTCACGCGCGCGTGGCAGAGAGATAGAGTAGTATTATTTCAGCGGAATTGTGAAATTCTGAGATACTGTCAAGCGACGACTTATCGGTTTACATCGCGAACGCTCTGTCTCGTCGTTTCAATTATTATGTGTGAGCCGAGTTCTCGCGGCGATTTTTATTTCAGCGTGTGCATAGTCGCGAATGAATATATGAAGAGTGACAGTAGGACTTATGAAGTATTAATGCTTCGACGTACTTCGACCTCGTTACTCGACGGTATTATGGAATTTCCAATGCTGCGGGCTAAATTATGCAGGCGGCGTGCATGAGCTCTCAGTAAAAGGGTAAATAGCTAAAGGAGATTCAGTCGTGACATTTAGCACACGCGAGAAGTGTGGTATTATAATATTTAGAGTTATTTCCTCGTTAAGTGGGTAATACGCAAATGCGCGCACTACGATTTTATATGGAATTGTCTATAATGTGTGTATTATGAATAAATCTGATATAATAGGATGAACACTTACCGGGCCGAATTGTTCGAAGTAATTTTTGACGTCCTCCAGCGTCGTTGGCGCTGACAGCCCGCCGACAAATATTTTCTTTGTCCTTGTCACCATCTGCAACAAAAAAGAAGAAGAGAGGCACGTTATTATTTGCTATCCAAATCCCAACCTCGACACATCTCCGCACATCTCTCAAACAAAACCGCGTCGTCTTTATATATATACATCCGCATTCACGTCGACTAGAGTTCGAAAATTAATTGAAAAAATCGCTAACAAAAAGCCGCGTAAACGAGTTTCCGAAAGTTCGGTGGCTCGCTCACTATACACTCGGGGAGCATAAAAAGAGGAGAGCAGGGAAAGTCGATGGGCGATTTCTCGACAGGATATACCCATTAAGCCGGCTCCATTGTGACTCGACAAAGGCGTCCTCCTCCGCCCTCCTACCACCGTCAAGATCACCAGGAAACTTTCGGTCCCTTGTTTTTCCACCCAGCGAGCGAGTCACAACCCTCGCCGCATAACTCCCCCTTGCTTTCTTTTAAACAAAGAGGTCATTTCCATCGCACTCGGAACGACGCCGATTAATAACGCCACGTGTGCCGAAAGGAGCAAGTACTACAGCTAGAATCGCATGCAGTCGAGAGGGTCAGTAGTCCTACGGGTAAGATGCGTCAGTGTCACCAGGTTCGCTTAACGATTTCTTATCTCTCCTCCGTGCTTTTTTTCCTCTCTCTCGTCCAAAGTTTTCTCGAGCGAAAAAATCGCGGGCAGATATAGAAGGCGGAAGGTCCGGCGACGAGAGTGGCCTGCAAAAAGCCCGGGGGACACGCTCTCGCGTGAAAAATGGCGAGACCGGGGCAAAGAAATTGATAAGGGGTGGGAGGAGAGAGGGAAAGATAAAATATGAATGGTCAGGGTCGCTGTGATGCAGTGCGCGCGCGCATTCTTGATGGCCACGGGAAGCCGCTGATATTGTTTATGTGTGCGCACGGGCGGAGAAAGCTCGCTGTCTCTCGTTCTCTCTGTCTGTGTTTACGGCGTCGTATAAGTCACGCGTGTAGTGGGAGGGGAAAAAGGATCTACGCTGGGCGAGCTCTTTTAAGGTTTTTAATTAATTTTGGTAAGCCGGCTGAATGTTTGTTTGTTTAGTAAAAGATTGCGAAATTTTTTCGTGAGTTGTTGAAGTTAAGAACTTGAGTGTCTTGTTATAAATTAATCTGTGGGGCGCGTAAAAACAAGTAGGTACTAAAATCTTGTTGAAGAAAAATTTTTCATTGCAGAGTATTCTGGGAAAATCTGTATCACAGAAAAAGATAGAATATTTTACGAGAAAAATATAATATCACGTATAACATCCTTTTTTCCGATAACTGAAACCTCATTACACTGATTTTTTCCCAATCTCATTTAAATAAATTTTATTCCCCTGCTGTCAAAGCTTTTGCGCGAGTCTTTAATTCGAGACTCGCGTGTGCTCATTTTCTATAATTTATAAAATTAATTTCAACGTTTATGTTATTAACGGAAAAAGCCGCGCGCACTCGTGCACATCGCTCGGTTAAACCGATAAGTCCATCGCTCTCTTTCTCTGTTTCGACGTATTCGATGAAGCATAAATTTTACGTTCGAAAAATATATAAAAAAAAAAACAGAAAATCTCGGCATAATCCGACCATTAATGAAATCCGCACAAAGGTCGCTTTAATACATATAGACAGAGAGATATATCTGCAAAAGAACTCGCGCGGAGAGAGATAATAATATAATGGAGTGATTAACGTTAAATTTAACGCGCATCAAGGGGCCCCAGCGCCGCCGCGTTATTATCTCAAAGCTCATCAATTATTCGCGCGCGGCGTCGCGGCTCATTGTACGAACTTTATGATATCCTCGCGCTCATTGTCGAGACCGTATATATAGCATAATGCATATATACACACACGCACATAACGTGCGTGAACGTAGACACACCCCGTTTTCCTCGGTCTGCGCGCTACACACTTGCCTCGACCAATCTAATCGTCCTTGACCAGCAAATCCTGAACTTTACTGCCGCGTATACGCTGTGTATATATATGTGTGTGAGTGTGTATATGCGTGCGAGCTCCATTCTCGGTCTCTCGCTTTACTCTTTTCCAGCCGCGCGCTATAGCGGCGCTGATGCGCGGAACGACCCGGGGTAAACGCCAAGAGGTTTATCGGGATAAAAAGCACTGCGCGAAAGAGGGAGAGGAAGTATAAAAAAGAGAGAGCGAGAGATAGAGAGAAGACTCACTCCCGCGCGTTCTATACACACACGCACACACGCGCTTTTCCGTCCCTCCGAGCGAATCCGCTTGATTTTACGAGCGACATACGTACCACCCTTCGCTCGCTCTTTTCTCCTACCACCCTGCTCACCTCGTATCGCGTGTGTGTGCTTCTCCATACAGATAAACGCCTTTTTCATCGTATGCGTGCGGGCGTATACATACGCAGAGGGAGGGCGCTAAATATTTGCGGAAGAGAATTTCGCGCGTGATGGGGGATGTGCACAGGCGCTTTATTCTCATTGGAATGAAAATGATAAAGCGCAATAATTAAATGGCTTCTTTCGACGCTCGCTATACTCGCTCTGCGCGATTCGGACATCTGTCTGTGTCATTAGCGCTTTTATATATGCCCGCGCGCGCGCCTGTTGATCGCTTTAATGCGTTTCGGCAAAATGTTAGCTCCCCATCACTGTGCACAAAAAGAGAGGGTACAGAGAGAGAGAGTTAATGCCTGATGGGGGCAAAAGTCACCTGTTATGCCGGCTACCGCGCGCGCTTTATAGTCACGGTCGATGGCTTTTATTTTTGCCGGATTTTTAGCCGGCCGAATGAGTCGCGCTCGCGGCGTGGGGGGATATTAACGGAAAGTTACGGTGCGGCTGTGCGTATAGTTCGGCGAAATTGGTCGGGCGAGAGAGAGAGAGATACAATGTAAAGTTAGAGCTTCTGTTATCTGGGTTAATTCGATGTTTAATCGGGAAATTTTGAAAAGTCCCGTTAATGCATCGGCAAACATTGTGTGTTTTGATAATATGCTGATTGATCTTATTTATGAAATTAATGAATTCATTTCGCGATATCTCTCGGCTTTCGTATTTATATTCGCGGTTCAATTGGCGACGTATTGATAAGTACAGTGATTGAACGAATTATATAACAATGTAGGGAATATGTATTGTATTATCGTATACACGAATAAATGTTATTTTTAAAAGAAATACAGTAGAGGTATGTATATATATGAAAAGACCATTACCCGACAGTGTATGAATAAAATCCCAAAGAATCCTCATGAAAAATAGAAAGAATATAACCGAGCGCCAGCGGAGAGCGAGAAATAACGGCAAAAAATCGAGGCCAGACATAGGGAAAATGTAACAACTCTCACGGACTCCGCAGCGCGTTGAGGGAGTTTTTCACCTCGCCTGTTTCCACCTCCTCCTTCTTTACACCGACTCAATCCTTATCCTTCGCTTGTTCTCTCTCCCGCCTTCCCTCTCTTCTCCACCCACTCGCCCTCCTATCTTCGTTCCCTCTCTCTCCCTGCCATCGCCCGGACTGTCGTTCTCAGAAGAGACGGGGAAAACTATTCGCAATGACGGAAGGAGAGCATCCGCGTTGAAAAGTTCGCGCGGGCGCGCTTGTCGGATACGGACTTTGTTCGTTCGCACGGAATTCTTCCGACGAGAGAAATCAGAATGACTCGCGCGGCGAGCGAGGGAGAAACTCTCGAGGAAGACGAAGGCAACGAAACAAAGAATTTAACGCGGATTTTGCCGCGTGCATATATAGCAGCGCGTCTATTAACGAAATCCTGGTGGGGGAGGTAGGAGGATGAAAAAAAGGAGCGCGCGAGTGAGATGGCGGGACTAAGTTTTAAAGTAAATTAAGAAGACTTATGAGAAGAGTTTGCGAGAGAGAGTGGTGTACGCATGAAATGGCAAAATTAATTGCTCGGAGGTTGGAAAAAATTAAAGCGGAAAGATCTATTGACTAGTATAAATTAAAAAAAAGTTTTGAGAATTTAACAGGAAGAACTCGCGGGTACTGTAGTATACAAACGCGTGAGAACGTTTTCATAAGTAAATTATGATTACATTTAATTAACTTAAACAGAATTTATTTAAAATTAAAGTGAAATTATAAATCCAACATTGAAACAATGATAAAGAGTCTATATAATCTAGAATTAATTTACTTAAGAAGGATCCATTGGCCCATATCCATATCCGAGCGCTTTACAACGCTACATAAATTTCGACGATCCTACCACACCCTAACAGGCTTTCACTGTTCAATCCACGCACTTCAGCATAATCCTCATCCAACAATCCCTGCCTCCCCAACTCCGTGCCTCTCCCTTTCGTTACAATTCAAACCGAGCACAACCCGCGGAAGGCAGACACAGTCAACCACCAGCAGCAGCAGCACACACCGCCTAGCATCAAGCCAAGGAAAAAAAGGACAAAAAAACGACCTCGTCGAGGAAGAAGTCGGCGAAGACGAAGAAGGAGAAGAAGAAAAAGAGAAGCCGGCTGAATATTGTATCCCCGCGAACGGCAGACTTTCTCGCGCGCCAGCTATGAAAAGGAGCGAAGGAGAAAACTCCGGGGCAATTCCGGTGATGGCGGGCTTAGATCTCTCTATCCCCGGGCCGTATCAGCTCTTCCTCGCCGCCAGGATAAGACGAACCTCTCGCTCTCTCTCGCTTCTTCGCTCTATATATACACATATACTCCTTTCTCTCTCGCTACAGAGAAGTGCCACCCACGTGCAACTGTAGTATCTCCCGCGTGCCCCAATCAACCTTGCGCGGAAGCGAGCGAGAGCGCTATACGCCCGAGCTAATCAGCAAAGTGTATAAAGTCCGGATAAAAATAAAACGCGCCGGGGCTCGCGAAAATTAAATAAATGCCTTTCCTCTTTAAGATTCGCTCGCTGGCGCATGCAGTGGTATATATATAAGAGAAAGAGAGAAGCGATTCGCGGTGTAAGTCCGTGCCTCTCGAGGATTGGCTCTGCGCGCTCTCGCTCGCGGCCCGAAGGAGTTTACTTATTCGAATAAAGCGCCCGCCGGATGAGCTCTCGCTCTCTTCTTCTCTCCACCCTCTCGCCCCCTATATATACCCCCGCGATTCCTTGAACCACGAACGCGCCTTTTCTCTTTACTCCTCTTTTTCCTATATCTCTTTCTCTCGCTATCCTGGCCTCTATATATACACAGAGCTGCAGAGGCGCAGCGTCTCTCTTCCTTTCGCCTCCCTATCCCAAGAGGAATTGAAGTTTCTCTCGATAGGCTCTCGTGTCGAGATATATAGAGGGTGAGAGAGGGAGAAAGAGATCAAGGACGCGGTGGTGCTACTCGCTGGAAAATTTCATTACAGCCGTCGCCCACGTCCGCCGTAATTGCCATTGTCGGATAAACCGTTTAATCCGTCTGTATTTATTGTGGCCTAAACGGCGCTACTGCGAGCTGAGAAGTCCAAAAAACTTCTTTCCTCGCCGAGGCTGGTAGAGCTGAGTGTGCTCGCGTCTGTATAAACACTCGCGAGCGTAAGAGGAAGAAGAGAGAGGGAGAATAATTGGATAGCTTATTCGGAGATGAAGATCTCGCGAGCGGCGCACTTTTGAGGGCTACCCGCACTACTGCCTTGTTTATCGCGCTCGTTTCGTTAGATAAGTGTAATTAAATTTTAGTATCGGGCAACGGCGTTGTGAAGAGGTATGTACTCTGCTGCTGCTGCGCCGACGAGTTATCTTGCGCGCCGCTCACTCTCACGCGCACAGTTGCTTTGTTAGAAGGAAAAAAGTGTTTTTGTTGATTAAGTGTGTGCTTAATAGACACTATGTGGAACTAAAGGATAATTGAAATTGTTAGACACGTTTGGCGGCTATAAAAAGAAGTTTATTTATCAAATATACTACAATATTAATGTGCGTACAACGAGTTTGATTACTTGCACAGGTATATAGTAAGTTAAACGAGAGTGGAAACATTTAAATAACAATGGAACGTCGCTTATTTTTCGAAACTCTAAAGTTAATTAAAACTCGACAAAAACACACTGCGCGGCGCACACGCAGGTGATGGAAGTTATTAAAAAACGAGTAAAAGCGAACTTCATGGCCGTAAAAAAATTTTGTGCCCCCGCGGTATTTCAGCAATAATAGAAAACATTCGCGGAATGCACTTATTCGGGGTGGCAGCGGCCGATTGTTTTTTGCCCCCTAAGTGTTTTACGATTCACTTCGACTTCGTTATTGGCCGTTAAAGCGACACGTTCCCACCGTTAAATCCCCGGGTAATTACGTATTTTACCGTCCTCTCGCAGCTCTTCAAGATCCCTAACCCCCGCACGTACATAAAGTCCGCTCCAACTTTCCGCTCCGCACAGAACATATATCTATCTATCTGTGTGTGGGAATTCAAGGTGAGAGAGAGAGACCAAAGTGACAAAGGGAGAGACTGAATTAGAATTTTCGGAAATCATTAAATTCATATATGATGAAAATTTTAATTTTGTTTTCTCACATTCATTCTTTTTTTGTAGTATAATATAATAGATAGTCTAAATTTACGATAGTACTTGACAATATAAAAATCATAAGACCATAATATCCTTGTCTTTGAACCCTCACATCACTCTAAAAACTACTCCCCTACGCGCCACGTGGGCCAACTGTTGACAACGTAAACCTCGTCGATTGAATTAGGCATGCAAAATCACTCGCCTCCTCGAAGACACAGAGAGCGAGCTAGCGGAGGAGAGGCGCGGAAAAGCGACGAGCAGAAGGGAGAATGCACGCATAGCGAGCGGTGTATACTCGACGAAGGCACCCAAGAAAACGACGAGCGAATCCACTTGGGGATTCCTCGTCCTCGCGCACGCCCACCTCACCTTCCCTCCCTCAACCCTCGCGTGCGCGCGGATTTGCCAAAGTCACTTGCTATTCCAGCCGCGCTCTCTCCTACCTCCGCTACCTCTGCGAACGATTTAGTTACGAGAGAGAGAGGAAGAGAGAGGAAGAGGGGTTAGACGGACTATAAGTGCAGCGTCGGACCCGTATAGAGTGGGGTAGTCACGGAAGGAGAAGCGCTGGTTTTTCGAAGCTTAGCGGGAGGTCGCCCCGATACAATTTAGATATGAGCGCCGCGCTTTCATCGCGACAGCTCGATCTCGCTATCCTCCGCCGGCTTATCTCCGACGGCCTCTGACGAGAAAATCGAGCGCTAACGTCCGAGAGTTGTTTAGAGCGGGACTGCCGGGTGGGATGATTTAGAGGGGAAAGGTGAGAGAGATTGCGGTAGGGGTGAGCGACGGCGCGGTAGAAAAAGAGAGTAGAGAGAGCGAGGTTGATGAAGAGCTTTAATGAGATGGGATTTTTTGCGCGAGGAGTGGTGAGAAGAAGAGGCCTGCCGTCCATGAAATAATATAGAGCGGGAAGGGAGAGTGTTTATAGGGGGGAGAATAGAGAGAGTGCACGCGATGCGTTTGTATTTGAAGGCTGCGCGGGCTCGAGTTTGAAAGTAAATGAGGTCCTCCGTTTATCCTTTTATCGTAATAAGTATAGTTGAAAAGCAGTAAGGTAAATTGAACGTCTATGGGTTGGTATTTAAATTATATATGTATGAATATAATTTCAAAAATATATAAAATAGTAAAAACTGGGAAATTCTCGGAAAATAAAATCAGTGGAACAAATCAAGAATGGTAAGACCTAAATCGCGTTTCCCAGAACTGTCATTAAAAACTCAATTTCCTTTGTCAATCTTTATAAATTTCGCATAAGCAACTCCTAAACTACAATTCAACCACTACTGCTCAAAAGCTCGCCGGGTGCAGCCTTGGCATTACAAAAGTCACTCGCGGCGGCTTTTAAAGGTCCGAGCAAGCCCCCGACATTGAAAGGTACCAAGCTCAGGAAAAAGAAACTAACCGCGCAGCGTGGGTGTAGCATTCGGTCGTTAGCTGAGATAAGAGGCCAGCGTACTGGCCTGCTCTTATACGCGTATAAGCTCACAGTCGGGGGAATGGTAATGGAAACTCCCCCTTTCTCTCTCTTTCTCTACCCGAGAGTTCTACTTATTATCCCGTAGCATTATGTAAATACCGTATGGCCATTACAATTTTACAACTTGCCAGGAGTGGCTTTATAGTTTCATCGCCTCGGGCAGTGTGGGGGTTGGGGCGCGGACCGCGAGCTCCAATTTTTGCGTCTACTTTTTCGCCGCAGCCGCCGCCGCCCTCTTATATGTGGGCTCCCGCGAATATAAACTATTTTAATTTTTCCAAGTTAATATCGCGAGACGCGCGCACGTGGCTTGAAAACTTTTTTTCGGGTAAGAGAAGGTGGAGCAAGAGAGAGAGAGAGAGAGACTCTCTCAACGTTATACTTCAGGAAAGTTAATATCGAATATTCGCTCGCGCGAGCGCGCGCTCAGCTCTTTTTTTATTCGGGGGTTATCAGCTCGCCGGCTCGCTTCCCTATATTGAGGAGGGGCTCCTCGTGTTATTCTTGGAGTCGCGCGCGCCCGATTTTCGTCGGACGACTTCTTCTTCTTCTTCTTCTTTTCTTACTCTTTTTCCTCCAAGTCGCTGGATTCCGCGCAAGACGCGGTGAAATTAAAATTTTTCGCGTGAGCGAAGAGAGATAGAGAGAACGAAAGAGAGCGGATGGGTGCACACACGCTAACCTGCGGCGGTGTTCATTGATCTGCGCCACTGCGAGCGGTATAAATAGGCTCCGGGATAATGGATGATCGGGTTAACCGAAGTAGTAGGGTATAGCCAAGAATTTTATGTAATACGAAGATTAATAAGAATATGATTATTATAAAATTAAAAAATAATAATTCTTTAATATACTTGATGAGCTGCATTTAAAATGCCGGAGAAAACGAATGAACACATTTAAAAGGTATTATAATGAAGCCGCGGCGGTACAATGTGCTCATTTAGCCGCAGGTTGGCTCTTGTTTTATCATCTAATTATTCTCGGTGTACTCTTTCCCGGGTGTGTATATAAAAACATTTTTACATTCAGCTGTTAAGCTGATAGCAACATTGTTTAAGAAACTCAAGCCGCTTGACCGCTAACGTAACCCGAGCATGTGGTTTTGCGGTAGGTAGACACACGACTATACGGTGCACATTTCTGCCCGCGCCGCGAAATATAGATGTGAAAAAGCATAGTGTAATTCCAGTACCATACTTGACTATTTTCTGTAAACGAGAAACAGGTCGCCTTTAGAGTCTACTCACTTTTCACATAACAAAACACGGAGAAGCGTTTATTAAAAGAACAATTGTAATTGTAGAGTATAAAATACGTATATAAAACGTTGACAATTTATTGTCTCCATCTCTGACGAGGAATCATTACTAAAGATTCTAAAAATAATAAATAGGTTTCCGATTTCACGCGCGCGGAGAGAAATTCATTAATTAAATTGCGCGAAATTCTTCCGTGTCGTTTCATTTGATAAATCAATATAGAGTCGTCTATACACTCGACACGCGCGTCTACGTAAAAAGCTTTCGGGAAATTAGATTTCGGAGTACAAAACTAATTTCCCCCGATTCTGCCGCGAGGAATCCTGGAAAGAGTGAGAGAACCGGTGTAATTTGCCGGTACACAACAACCCCGTTTCGAGTTTGATATTCGAAAATCAATTCGCTAATTTCGGCCGACTGAATAAGGTCACTATCCCGGAATAACCACCGCGGCGCGGTATAAGGAACCGAAGATTCGGCTGGTTCATCAGTGGCCTTCGTGAAACTGACGATCGCGCGCTGTCCATCGATTAATTCTATCGACGAGTGAGAAAATACTGAATTCCTCTCGTGTACGGGCGAGAAAAGAGAACTAGGCGGAAAAAAGGGAAGGGAAGAGAGCGAGGGGGCTTAAAGCGGTTACCGCGCGAGAAACTTATATCGTCTGTTCTATGTCTCTTTATCCTGTAGTCGACGCGGTGTGTCTCACTATGTAGACGTCTTTGTTCCCACGAACGAGCGCGCGATATTTCTTAGGATCCTCATCCGCGACGACGCGAAATTATCTCTCTCGCAGTACTTTCACCCCCGCTACCCTCTTTTTTCTCCCTGCTTTCGCTATGCGCGGGAGCCGAAACCACGCCGCGGTTCTCTTATTCTCAAAACTCTTTCGATCTTTTACCAGGCTCTCGTCTTTCCCTTTTCTTCCGACCCCCGTATAGCTTTGCCCTTCTATTTTTCGCTCTTTCTCGAGTTTCCTTCACCGCGGCGGCAGCGCCAATTTGTAAGATTTCTTCGTGGCTTCTTTGTTGAATGCGCCCTTTTCACGGAAATTAATTAGTCAACTTTAGCCGGGAAAATTGATTTTTCGACTGAGAGAGCGAGAGAGGAAAAAAGAATTTCTGCTCGTCGCGCGCGGGCTTAGACTTTTGTGGTGGGCTGGACTAAGAAGGAAATACTGTTGTAAAGTAATTAGTGGCTTTGAGTATTATTAAAAGTGTTTTCGGGCGTAAAATATTATTTCCCAAACATTTTAGTGTTTTTATTAAATAAAACAAAGTTTAACAAAAGATTAAATTCATCGTATTGATTTTCCAAAAGATAAAATTCATTTATATCAAATTCAAAAACAACGAATCGATAAAATATTTATCTTCGCTTTAAAATTAGCCCCATACAGAGAACGATCGGCAAACGAACCATTGATTTGCATTGTGCCGCTGTGCACATAACCGATAACCATGCATGTCGGATTTTCAAAATAATAAATTCTCCGCACCCCCACTTTCTCCCGCCACTGTATCTTTCTATTTACTCGAATTTCCACTCCCGCGCTCGTCATTTCTCTCGCTCATGCTCTCTTTCTCTTGCCGCACGCTGTCTTCGCCTTTCAGCATCGCCTGCTCTATCTCTCTCGATTTGCCCTTTTGTCTCTCTCTCTCTTTCTCTCGCCCATTCCTCGTTTCTTCTCCTTTGGTAATCTGTACACCCGAGCGCTCAGGCGCTGCAGGGACGCGACGAAACATTTTCATTATCCGAGGATAAATTTACATCCCTCTTCAAGTCGCGCGAGCGAGCGGGCGGGCGAACGGGAGTAGAGGAGAAAAATCGAATATTCGATGGGGGCTGCGGGAGAAGCAAGAGAGAGAAAGAGCAAGAGGAAGAGGGAGAGTGAGAGTATATACAAGCGATCGGTTTTCACAAAATGCGCGGGAGGTATAACAATGATGGATGAGCGAGTGATAATAAAACAGAATGTGTATTACTCATCGGGCGGGAATAGTGGCACGCTCGGTAAAGCGCTTATTTATAAAACGATGCTCTTTCACCCAAATATTTGTTTTGTATACGCAGCGGATCATATATATTTATAAATATATTTTTCGCTTTCGAAATAACGATTGGAATTCACTTTTAGCATATCATCGAATGCAAAAATAAACTTAAAAACTTAATTTATGTTTCGAATACATTTGGTAAATAACTCTGAACAAATGTATGATCTCAACTTTCCACGTTTATAATCCTATACTTTACGATACGAACTGCTGAATTATAGACCAAACGTTCTCTTTAATCTTTAAAATTAATAAGACTAATACACCACTACCGACATTTACAACCGGCGGTACACGTCACGTCCATCCAACAGCGTAGGTCATCCACGCGCTCGTTCGCCCCCTCATCTCATTCAATATCGACGAAACGTAAAACTAATCAGCCAGCCACGCGTCAAATTAGATACGAGCAGAGAGAACGAACGAACGCGGGCCAATAAAACGGCGGATCGGCCGTAAAACTGCGCCACACCGACTACGACGATTCACCCAAACGAAGCTACGCGCGACGATTTACAAGTCAAGTTACCGGGGCCGTAAATACCCCGGTCAGAGAGTAGGTGGAGGAGGAGCGCACGCGAAACGCGTACGCTGAGGCTCTAAGAGGCTATGCGCTATCGCTCGCTGCCCAGGCCCTGACCCTTTCCGGATTCACTCGCCCCGACACGAACGCGCGCACGTTGTCGTAGTCGTGGCGGTCTATCGAGTCGCTCTCTCTTTTCTTTTTATTACAGGAGTGACCTGTGCGGCCCCTATACCACAGCACCCCGTTAAGATGAATAATTCATCTTTTTTTTCATTAGGCGGCGCTGGCAAATTGATCGTAAAATTTAATTGCGTTTTATTTTCGAGTATATATATGTATATCGGTGAAATGTCGCTGTTTTTCGGGAAAAATTCACCATGACGCGCAATAAGATAGCCCTGGGGTATGTAATGTATGGCGGTTATTTTGCAAATTACTGAGAGGATAGGATTTTCTAACAAATAGAGGAGTTTGCTCTAGATATTGTAAAGAAATTTATCGCTTTCTCAGTGACCTGCTCTACGTCGATATTTCACTTTCCCCCATGCGCGTATCCAGCGAAAAAGAATAAGAAAATAACTCCTTGGGGTTAAAATCTATAAGAGCGTCGAGGCCGTATATTTCACCAGTTTTGAATAAAATTTTCATTGACCTCCCTAATTCGAAAATTCCGCAAAACATTAAAATCCCCGTTCTATGAATAAGGTATTTCAAAAATAAATCGCGATCCCGCAAATATAAACTCCCCGTTCACAGCGTTCGAAGTAAATTTCCTTCGGAAAATGCCAGTGGCGAAAAAAAAGGACAGAGAGATAGAGATAGAGAGTGAAGCGAAATGTTTAACAATCGATAAAGCCATCAGAACTCAAAAACCCTTCGAAATTTCAATATTCCCGACCGAACGCGCAACCAATTTACACATTCGAGCTCTCGCCCACCCCCCTATGTACCCCTTCTCCGCAATCCCCAGCGCTAGCGCCATCGGCGAACCAATTTTTAACAGAAAATCCTCTTCTCCTACACACACGCTCGCCCGCTCGCTCGCTCTTTCCGCGTCTCTGACTGCCCCTATCTCGCTCTCGCTCTATATCTCTCCGTCCTTCTCGCTCGGCGCGCACACGCTGCTGTATGCAACGATAGGGAGAGAGAGAGCGCGCATGCCGGAAGACCGGGGCCGGCCTTTATGGGATGCCCCTGCCCGAACCGCCATTTATTACGCTCGCCGGGGGTGAGGCGGGGGAGGACTAAACTCGCTTCGGGGAGAGAGGGAGACTATTTTTCATTCCCGATACCGAGGAGCGTTTTCGATGCTGAATTTTCGAGGAGAGAAAATTTGCGCTGCACAGTGTAGAGAGGAAAAGGGAGAGAGGGACTTTCTGGCTTCTCGTTAACGAGGATTTAGATAAAATTGAATAGATAGAGAAACTGGTTGATTGTTTTCTTTATTTCATTTTCGGAGCGCGTGCTTCGTGTTTTATAGGGAGCTGTGGATGAGTATCTTTGTTCCGTTCGATCGTGTTTACAAACTGATAAAGTTTCGTATCAACTCTCGAGCAGCTTATATCGCTTAATTTTATTAGAGAGAAATAATACTGTGAATATATTATAGTGAGCTTTTAATTTTAATGTTTTATAAAATCTCTTATATTTTTGTTATTTAACGTGATTTGTACAAAATTGCTTTTCTGCGAATTATTTATACTATTAATTGTTGACAATTGCATCATAACGCTTTACTGCACCGTATAATCATTAAAAATAGTCCAAGATAGGGCAATCAAGAGAACGAAACTTGTTCCGAATGCAACTTTCCCTATCTTAATTGCCTTCTTATTTTTGAAACGCACGCACGCGTTCTCTCGCATATATATAAGAAACTTTTAAAAAGCGCGGCGCGGCGCAAAAACTACTTTCTGAATCTAAATCGCGGAACATACTTCACGGTAGATAATCATCGCGATTCTTTTTCCTCCCTCCCTTTTCCTCTTTCCTATTTTCAAGAACGCACGAGCTCGCTTCTCTCTCTCTCCCAAGGTCGCGTATAACTTCTGTTTAACATGTTTTATGGTTTCCCCTCAAGGACTCCGAGAAATTCATACGTACACTCGAGCACAACGCGGAAGTACGTACATCATCTCTGCAGAGTAGCGGTATAGCAGAAGTCGCCCTCCGAAAAATTTCTGTCGTCGAGGCGAAAGACGTCACTGCGCAGAGAGAGAAAAAGAACTGCGAATTTTTTGCACGCGCTGTACCGCGAAACAATGGATATTCACGACTTCAAAGGTTCACTCTCTCTCGCTCCTTTCCTCTCCGTCTCTCATGGACTAAGGAACCGGTCTCCCCTTATTTTTCGGCGCGCAACCCTCGAGGACTCGCTACCTCTCTCGTTCTTTCTTTCATTCTCTCTCTCTTACTCTCGAGCGAGTGAGACTCTCGCGCAATAATCTTCGTGCATCTACGCGCGCGCGCGAGCATAGCCGAGATGTAAAGCGCGCCGTTTTCCATCTTGCTCGCACTCCCCGTCCGTCTCGAGTAAAGTACAAATGACGAGAAATTTTAAAGAGAGAGAGAAAGGGAATTGCGGCGGCGGAGAAAAATGGTTCTTCACGATCGTATTAAAATGTACGCCCCGAACTTCTCGACGAGCGAGAGAGACGCTGACGTGGTGGCCGGTTGAAGAGTAAAATTTCAATGTTAGGAAGAACCGCAGACTGTAAAATGTAATTAATTGAGAAGTTGGAGGATATGATTGTTGGAAATAAAATGGTCTTAAGAATTACGAATTTAAAATTTTACTCTGAGAGTTTCGAGAAATTTATACTGTCTAGATATAAAAGTGAAATTACTCTTTTTCCTTCAGTTTCAATTTTATTCTCGACCATTCCGGTATAGTAACAATCGTCCCGTCTATTCAAAATTTATGCGAATTTCGCCTAATGGCCGAAAGTACAACAGAATTCGATCTCGTTCGCTCTCCCCGTTATACACTCAATAACCGTCACCTACGTCATTGCTTTTTTGGCAAACTCTCTCGGCGCACATTACACGACGCGCATCCGTTATAAGCAGGTCTCTCTCTCACGCTCACTCCACTTGCAGAAGAAAAATCGACGACAACCGCACACATCGCCGGACCGTCTAATTGCGAGCCGGCAAATTAGAGCCGTCGTACATTCGTAGAAAATCGGTCGTTACAATGCCGCCCCGGGAGATTTGGCAGGATATCCCCTTTCGCGTCCACTCTCTTTCTGCGTCCGAGTGTGCGGAATCGCTGGCAAGGACATTTGGCACATTCGCGCACGAGATAATTTTTTCCGCTCTTGGCACCTAGCGGCCTTATTTAAATTCAATATTCAATCAAACGACGGGGGCGAGGACGGCTCGGAACAAAATTATGGCCGGCAGTATCGTCGAGAGCGACTTGGAGAGTCGTTTGTTTTTATTTATACTTGGCGACCGAGGAAGTTTCGGCTGATGTGTATATGTACGTAATGGTTTTCGGTGTGGCGCGCGTGTGTGTTTGTGCAGGAGTGGCTCTGGCATTTGTTTTGACTAATGGATACATCAAAATACAATTAGTCAAATGTGCGGAGCGCGTTACATTATTCAGTCAGTGTGTCAATTAATTACAGATGCATACGTATATATCGAGCGAATAATTATAGGAAATTAAATGCTTTTAAATGGGGAATATGGTTATTAATTTTGTTTATTAGGAAAATGACGGAAAATCGACAATTATATTAAGAGATAAAGGAAAAAATTGATTAGGATCGGAGAACGACGTAAATGCGGAATTAATTTTTGACTGACGGCAGGCCGATATTGCATTTAATTTTTAATCAACTTGCGCGCGGCGTATTAATACAAAAATCGATTTACTTTTTAAATGAACCAATAATAAGGTTCGAAAGCGAATTTAATCAAGCTTTTTAATTTAAAAATTTCGCTACGTATAGTACAGTATCTTTCAAACGACTGACACATTGTCGCGTAATTAATAAATCTTCATTACTCCGCGACGACGAAATCCTCTCGCTATTCTCCAGCGCATCCTGACAATTAAACGACGTCTCGTTGTCCGAAACTCGCTCATTCAAATAGCAACCGCTGTATACAGTCGAGCGAATGCCTTTCGCGCTGCGGATCTCCGAGTGATTATTCGGGCCCTTAAAAGCCGCACGGACATCTTAATACCGGCGAAGTACCGTAACTTTCATTCAATTTCCGAAAGTTTCGACACTCGTCCTCTGTCTCTCCACCAATACCAAATCCACTCCATTACGTCGTCGGCGAGTGGTGCAAGCTGCCCAAGTCCATCCCCTGCGCCCCACGCTATCTTGACTTAAACTGTTTGAGTTGCGTCTTTACCGGATTACCAGGGAATCCAGTGTTCCTTGGCTGTGCAGCGAGCCCGCGCGGACCCGAAATGCGTTTCTCCAAGCTCAGCTTTCCGATTATTTCAAAGTTACACGTCGGAAATCGGAAACTCGTTACGCTCGTTTGTGGATCTTGTCACTTTGAGCGCCGTTGCGCGGCGGACGTAGCTGAGTAAGTAACCGCGCGCGCACTGAGAGAGGATGATTTGACGGACGGTCTATATACCTATAGCTCTCTTCTGTGACTTTTTCGAAAAATGTTTTAAAGTGATAAACGAGTTTTCCGTGATTTTGGTGATTGAAAGTTTGGGATAAGGATGTTAGTTTGGAAAGACAGTGTGCTTTTCAAAAATCAGTGATTTTATACGCGAGAGTAATTAATTTAGACGTGAATAATGTTGACAGTGATTCCATGGATTTTGGATATATTATATAGATTTCCGTTTGACGTCGACGTAATTTATCGAGCGCGTTAACGTCCGCAGGATGTGTACTTTCAATTTAAAAGTTTCACGTATTCTCAATATAATGAAGCTTATATAATGAATATTGTTTTCAGTATATTCGATAATAATTACGTTAACGAAGGCTAATGAAGCCCCACATCACATTTCCCTTAAACAATAACTTCATTTCCAATATTTCAGCTGTGAAATATCAAACTTCCATTATCATATTCCTTTCTCGAAATTTTAATTAAAAGTATATAAATTCTCTGAAAAAAAAATCGCCCTTCAACTTACTCGCGTATCAGTGCTTTTCATAAACTTATATACGCTTCTACGAACGGAGGGAGAGAAAAGCGAGACTTTGAAAAAGCCCCGACGCCTCGCACGCTCGCGCCGTTCGATATATACACGCCTTTAATGTCGATATTCCATTAGATCGACTTTTACTTTGTAATTTTTCATGGCGGCGGTGGCGGCGGTGTGCACATACTGTACGCGCTGTGCGCCGCTTTTTTCCTATCTTGACTCTTGTCCGAAGATTATATCGATCGCGTAATGTCAAACGCCCGCGTACACTCGCTCTCTCGCTTTTAACTCAAAGGTGAGAGCGCGTGCAAGGGAGAGAGAGAGAGAGGCAGCGAGAGAAGGGAGAGCGCGAGCGTATCATCTTCTATTTTAACGCTTCCTTTGATCTGCATTATCGCTCGGCGCGAGCGCCGCACGCGCACTGTTTTTCATTTGTGCATCTGAAAGGCATTCTAAAACTTCTAAAAGAAACGCGCGGCTCTCGCAGCCATATACCAGCGCGCTGCTTTTTTTCCTCTCCTATAGCAAGTGCGTCTGTCTGCGTGAGCGTATTTTTTTTTTTTTTTATTATGACGCGTCGCACGCACGTTGCGCAGTAATAGCAGAGCCTTTTGCGTTATAAATACGGGATGATTTATGAGGGAGAGAATCGAGAGATACGCTCGTGCTGTGCGCGTGTGTACGGTTCGTTCGCATTTTTAATATGCCGGCGTTTAATTTCAATTTGTTTTACGCTTTTGAAGTGTATACTTGCGAAAGAATACGATGTTATTTTAAAATTCGGAAGGATAAATTTATGATGAGAACGTGAAATAAAATTATTATTTCAACCTCAATATGCGCATCCGCCTCATATTGAAATTGATATAACGAATTATTGAAATGAATGCAAAATTTTTAATGAAGAAAATGAATTAATCTCACTTTGACTTTATATAATACGAAATGACATTATTTATAAATATATTTATTCGTACGCTTTTTCAATTGCAACATATCTTTGAAAAATAATTAACATTTTTTATTTCATTCGATGTGACAAAAATGTATTTAATTACTTGATATTTTTGAGAAAAATAATTATACAACTCCAATAAGGCATATAATAAATGTTCAAATAATTACGCTTACTGTCGCATACAACACTATACAGCTCTCCGAAATACTCCACTCGTCCGTGTACCCACGTATTGAAAAGCGAGGAGGCATATATATACTCGCGCGGGCTAAACAGCCGTTCTCGCACAGCTGTGCTGTACACTCACTATACACAGTGAGAGAGAGAGCGCGCGAATTAGCCCCTGAGAGGTTAAATTCGCACGCGCGCGCGAATTCTATTCACAAATTTGGGTTGACAATGTTGCACACAGGGAGCGCGTAATTATCCCGGGCCCTCTCGAGTAGCTCACACTCACAAAAGAGAGAACGACGTCGACGACAACGTCTCCGACGAGAAGAGTCATTCGTCGATTATAAATAGCCTGCCGCGTATAACGCGCGCTCGTGATATATTCCCCCTTTCGCGCTCAGGTGTTTGCTTAGCAACGAGCTCCTCGGCCATTGTGCCGGCCCTATTGAGCATCGTCGCCGCGCGGTATATATCCCCATAGAAACGTGCGCCACACGCGGGCCTCGATTACCTACCTCTCCTCGCTCGTAACCCCGTCGCGCACGCATGCACGGGAGACAGATTTTTCATCGCGGAAAGTGGCAATTACGCGATATCAATTATAAAAAGAATCTTTTGTCGCACGCCCGCACGGATATAGACGTATATATAGGCGTACGTATAGATAGTGTGGCTCTCGTAATGACGGAAATTGTAATTACGAGCGAGCGCACCACGTCTCGCTCGAATGGAATTGTATTCCGGCGACGCGCGTAGGTCGAGGGATGAAAGAAATTTTCCCGATTCCACGGAGCGCCCGCGGATGTTCGATAATTTCGACGAATGAATAATGAATTGCGTGTATAGGAGTGAATGAGGGAGAGAGGCGGAGAGAGAAGCCGAGAGAACAAGCGTCAATGGAGAACGGAATGTGGTACTGTACAATAGCGCATACTGCCCACGACGTAGTTATATTATTCTCTGACATATTTTAAGCTATTATGAATTATTGTTGAATGAAGATGCAATTTGTAGAGGAAAAATTTATTTTTATGGCAGTAAAAAAAGTGAATAATAACGAAGAATTTTTTCAATAAGAATCCACAGGATATATTTATTCATCATTATTTTACTTATATCTTTATCTTATTCATATTGAAATTTTCTGTAATAATAGAGGGTGCATACAAAATACGTTTAAAAATTGAAAAGCATATACACCATAAATCTTTGTTCACCAAGTTTTATCGATAATACTATTCACATTTATCTAAATTTATATTTTTCGAATGATTAAACAAGTACTTTTATATTATAGCTCTTTCTACCTTCAGCAAATTGATAATCCGGATTTGAAAAGCAGGTCTGCACCACTGAAGCAAAAACAATTTCAACCCACACATCTTACATATTCAATGCGCCAGGCACAAAACCAACGCTATTCATACACCCAATATCCCCCCTTCCTATGACAAGCCACAGATTCTATGAACGCGTGCAAAATCTCCATATATCGAAGGTCAAAGGATTAAAGACACCATTGAAAACAACAGCAGCAGCCACACGCACACACACATGCGCATTAAATAATCCATGGCTTTCCATTATGCAGCAGTGCACATCGTCGCGGCGTTATAGTTACCCGAAGCGAGAGAAGGAGAGAGAGAGAACTCGCAAACGCCCGCGCGTCGCTGTATAATGTTTACCGAGAGCGCGAGCCCCGCATGGCCCGTGAAGGGTGCGCACATACGAACAAGTACTATACGCAAGGAGAGAGAGAGCGAGACAGCGTAATAATGCGCGCTTTGGTGGCGTGCACACACACATATATGCGCGAGAAGCAACGGCAGGATGGAACTGCCATAAGCAGTAATTCACGCATTATGGTCTAGCCCTGGGATTCGACAACGTGAATAGAGGCGGCGGTCGCTCTTAACATTGATCTTACGCGTGCCGCTAGCGCTACGAGCGCGCGCGGTCTATGCTAACCAGATCCACTAGACGCGTGGGAGAGAGAGGAAGCTTTGAGGAACGAGGAGAGAGGAGGTCAGGTAATTACTAGGGGGGATGCAGTGCGGTGGCCGCTCGAGTTTTAATAGGATTTGAGGCTGGGGCGAAGAAACGGGTGAAGAATTGCACAGCTATGTGTAATTGGGTTTTGTATAACGGAGAATAGATTGATGAACGAGAAATTTATTTTGCAGACGATTAGAAGCAACGAGATTGGAGAATCAACAGTTGGTAATACTTTTATTTATTGTTATATATTTTTTTGTTTCTTTATGTTTTATCGTGTTTATAAAATTATTATAATTTTGGTATAATTGTACAAACTTGATTTATAATTAATGTCAATTTATATTTTAATCATTCACAGAATATTATATCATTTGATAAATTTGATACGGTTGCGATTGAACTTCACGTCGTTCGAATGATAATTATTTACATGAAACACTTGACAAGAAATTAATATCATTCGTATTTTAATGCATTATATAACTGTTACATCAAACGCGCTCTTCAAAAACTCGGCAAAACCAAATGAAATTTACCCATACTCGAATATTCACAAAGCCAACGCGCCGGCCAAAGTATATCTGAATTACCGATTGATTCCAGCGCAGTTAAATACAATTTTAATATTAATTATACGTCGTACGCGCGCGCGTTACCTATAATCCGCCGCTCATTTATTTTTATTAACGCACCCGCGGTCACACTGTCCAATAGGCCCCGGAAATTAAGCGACGCAAATGTATCCGCGACCATTAGCCTAATAAATAACGATATCGCGACTTTTAAATACAGATTTACGAGGCCGAAAGAGAGAGAGAGAAAGAGAGAGAGAGAGAGAGAGAGAGAGAGAGAGAGGGGCAACGCGCGCACGGAGTATCGACTAATCTGTGAATGACGAGGAGCTTTGCCGCGTTATCAAAGGCGGCCGATCTCTCGGGAAGCCCCGAATTTATGCAGCGTTAATAAAAATTATACACACGCTCTTGCTCTCGCAGCTCCGCTGGCTTTTAATTTAAAAATATAAATATTCAAGATAACGAGCCGCGTGCGCGTGTGCATTTGCATAAAATCGCAGTAAAATCGACGCCCACCCGCACGCGTACCTATATATACGGCGGCAGCAATATATCTCCAGCTCTCATCCGTTACCTCCGCCTCCATCGGTGCTGATTATTAAAATTAAATCTAGTCGAGCGAGATGAAACCTTAAACGTCGCGTGATGCGGATCGATAATTACGCGTCCGGGTGTACACATAAATGCGCGAGGGAGTGAGCGAGAGAAAAGAGAAACGCCACCAAGATGGGCAAACATTTGCGCCTCGCTGCGGCGTTGGGGTAGAACGAAAGGATTTGAAAATCGCTGCTGCGTTCCGCGCTAATGTATTGGAAATGTGCGCGCGTAGGCGTAGGGATATGCGTATATCTATATACGCACTCGGTGAGTGCACGAATGAAAAGCTACCGCCAACGTGCCGTACAAATAAAAGCCCGTCATTGCTTTGAAAGGAGGACGAATAATTTCCGCGGAAAAAAGCTCCGGGGGGTGCGGAGCAGGGGGGAAGTGGCGGGAAAGCGCGCGAACGAGAAATGAAAATCGCTTACGCGAGCGAGAGCGCGTGGAAATCGATAAAATTAACATAACCTCGGCCGCGAGCGTCGAGTCCTTTAAAAACAAAACGAGCCGATATACTTTAAACTGTATAAAGGAAAGGTCTCCTTTCGTCTTCCCCCTCCTGCCCTCTTATTTCTCTGCTATCGCTATATATATACAGAGACCTGTGAGCGCGCGCGCAATCTCCTCGTCGAACTTTCCTCCTTTCAATAACCGACTTTAATGCAGTCGCCGAGATTTCAAACAGTCATTACCTCGGTCGGAGCGAAAGGTTGGGGGGAAAGGGAGAGAAGGAGAGCAAGTAGACGAGGAGGAAAAAAAGGAGAGAAGGGCTCGAGCCGAAAGGGAATAAAAGCCGAGGGAGCAAGAGAGAGAGAAAAAAGCGGCGCGCGTGAGACAAAAGAGAGGCGGGCGTATATACACGCGGGTTGAAGAAAATTTTACGCGTGCGCGTGCGATATATAAAATCACGCGCATCAGAGAGAGAGAATAACGGGTGAGAGGGAGCGAAAGAGAGAAAGAGACTCGAAAGACGGGTGCATTCGCGCGGAGTAAGTGGGGGCCTCGCCGTCGCCTCCGCCACCGCTGCCGGGATGAATCGAGGGTGGCAACGTCGCGAGAGTTAACCTACTTCTGTATTTTAGCCCGTTTGTCACCCCTGTACTCTCTCTCAGCTCGCACATACACATCATATATATACGCCCGCGCGGGCTTGTATTTGAATTTCGCTCGCGTTGAAAGAGAGAGCGAATTTTTCGATTTAAAGGAAGGGCGTGTGTGCGTGCGAGCGAGCAAGGCCGAATTGAAAAGCGATTTTATGCAAACAGCTGGGGATCTTATCAAATACGGGACGCGCCACGCGCGAGCGAGGCATCAATTCGTCATGCGCGTGAGATATTACGAATTTACGAGTTCACTGCTGTTGTCGTCGCGTTCTCGTTTCTTTTTTTTTGTTTTCTCGCGCGCGCACACATGCGTTTGATTCTGTTTCACCCGCCTTGAGAGTGTGTAGGTATGTAAATATAAGAGCTTAGAGGTGCAAATTGGTTATTTGAAGGGAACGTTTTCGCGTTATGCTTCGCGTGTTATTTCTGTGCTTTGAAATAATCGAAATTCTAAAACGTAAATGTAATATTTTTTCTGATAAATCTTTTGGAAAATTTGGAATTGTAAAAAAAGGACTTAAGGTTTCAAAAAATTGCTGTTGATGTAGCTAAAGACAGTAACAAAACTACAACACGGAGAAAAATTATTAATTTTCTATTTTTTATATAATTAGTGTGGGGGGACTAATCTTTTCATGAAAATTACTATAATTTACAGTAAAAAATACTATTTATATCCTAACAATTACAAAATAATAGCAATGTTTACTATTTTTACTAAAAATTTGGCTGCTGACCACTGTAGTTTCATTATCATTCTTTTTATATAAATTCCTAATACAAACGTCGTTCAATAAACGTACCATAAACACCTATGATCATTTTTCTCAGAAGAGCAAACAAAAACCTGATTCAGCAGCCCGCCACACCATTGAGAAGTGAGACATCAAAACCCGATTAATTATAACGCAGCCAGCAGCATCTCGAGTTCCCAATTCAAATATAGCCATTTAGCGCACTTATCTCCCCGCTCGCTCGCGCGCCACGCGCACGTGGATACACGGAATAATGATAAAAGATTTATGAGAGGCTATTTCCATTCCCGGCGCACGGGCACGTGTCAGCCTCTATATTCTGTGACAACATCCTTAAAGCGATTCTTTTTAATTCACCCTGCGCCTGGTTCCCCCTCTCCCTCTCGTTCTCTCGCTCTTTCTCCCTTCCCCCTCTCCCATTGCGTTCGTAGCAAGGGCTCGGGATTCCGCGCAAAGTAATTAATTTTATCCGCCTGGAAATCGACCAAGATAACGAACTAATCCGAAAACGTTTCGGGAAGGCGGGGAGAGAAGGAAGGGTCGCTCTTGCTAATAAGTATATCAAGGATTTTAACCAATCTACTCTCGGCAAGAGAGAGATGAAGAGAGGGTAGAAGAGACGCATTCGCGGACGAGGTTCTTTGCTGCTGCGTGGGATTTGCTCTGGAATGCGAATCCAATTAGACCGAATTATGGTGAAAAATTTATGTGAACGCGGCACAAAAACAGGCGGGCAGGCAAGTAGAGCGTTTCGGTTCTATTTTCAATTGAGTTTGAATGTAAACAGAGTTAATAAATTGGATGAATTTGATATAGCGCCTGAGTTCGACCAAGCGAGCGTAAATTTTTTTTCGCGACGTTAATTAACGTCAATAATTGAGAATTCCACTTGTTGGCAAAGAATACTATTATGCATTATTGCCGAACGTTGCGTAATAAAAAATTTCATTAAAAACTATCAAAAAGACGCAGTACATTCGCTAAAACAAACTCACAATAATTCCACAATATACCGGAGACCACGAATCATTGCACAAACCGTTCCTGGATTTTTTATTACATTCGTAAAATAACACACTGACACGACCAGCGCGTAAACAATTTCCAGATAACTGAAAAACCGCACTGCGTAGCGGTCTTTCAGAAAAAAAAAATCCCAATTTCCCCGCAAACAACATCAATTCCGAACTGCCCGATATAAAGATTGTCGGTGGGGTGCGACCGTAAGTTCATAGTTTAATGGCTGCAATTCGCTGTGTGCAGTACCCACCTCCCACTCCCCTCCCACGAAATCGATATCGCAGCTACGGCTCTCATTAAGCCTCGAAGACGGCGCTCGCTCGCGGAGATTAAAGCTCGTTAAAGTCTCGCGCTAGAGCTTCTCACAACGCGAAGCACTCGCGTGGTCCATAAATCCGCCCGCGCGCAATCGGATCTGAAAAAACAATCGCGGTAGTTATTCACTCGCGTGTGCGAATTGCCAGCGTTAGCAAAAAAAAAAGGAGCATAGAGGCAGAATGCCGAATTAATTCGTGTGCACGCGAAGTTGCTGCTGCTGTTAGCGGAAAGAGACGCGAGCACACGAGAGTTTTAGTTTTCATTTGTCAAAGCTTTGACGCTACTATGTTCCCGCTGCGTTATTTTTGCATATATTGACATTAGAAAGCTTTCATATATCGCGCGCAAGCGTCGTGTTTACTTTCGTCAAGCGCGCATGCTACGATACCATTTATTCAATTACGCTTCATTTTACACGTACACTCGGGTATATTTTTAATAAAGCCAATCAGCAATCAACACGTGCCCGCGCGCAGTTCGATATATTTACACGATTGCACGCGTGCACACTACATACGTTTCAATTTCGAATTCTCCGAGATCTAAAGTACTGCCCCTGCTGCTGCTGCTGCTCCCTTTTGCGCAATTTTCATCGCCCGGCAATTTTCTCGTCTAATTGCATTTAATGTCGCGCGTATCTCGATATCGCGAAATATAAGGCGAGGAAAAAACGAGGGGGGAGAAAAAGCTATAGGAGCGCGCTCGCTGACATGGGGTGAAAATGCAACGCAAACGAAATTTTCGTACGCGCGGGCGCGATACGGTGCGAAATTGAAAATGAAGCGCGAGAGAGATAAAGTACAGCGAAGGGGGAAGAGAGAGAGAGTGGAGACAGCGAGGAAGAGAATACGAGCGAGAGATAAGAGCGGTGTGTGTGTTTGGGGAATTCCGGGCGTTCGCACTTTTACGAGAGTGTTTTCGCAAATTTAAAGACTCGCCACCGCCGCCTCTGCCGCGGTTGTAAAAAACTACCCTGTCGCTTTCTAATCTCGCTCTCGAGCTAGAGGCGAGAGAAAGAAACGCAATTATCGTAAAGCATTCCGAGCTCTCGTGAAAAATCATATTCGAGGAGCCGAGCGGTCAGCCGGCACGAGCGCGCGCGGATGTAATGATTTTACGGGCTTTTTTTATTTGCTCGCGAGCGAGCTCGCTTTTCTTCCTCTCTTTCTCTCTCGCGAGCTCGCGCGGAGAGCCATCAATCGACCGTGAAAAAAGGCAACCGCTGCTGCTGTTGCCGCGAAGAAAAGAGAGCGACGTTGCAGAATCGATGTTTTATACGCCGCCACTAAAGGTATACTATAGCTATAGCAGTTGCTGTAATTGCTCGTAATATCGTATTTGCTTTGGACGTGGTGTATGCAAGAACCATAGTGCGCGGATTTCGAAGAAAGATTGATGCTTTTATCCTGCGAGAAAGTGAGCCCGAATCGTTGACGTTATTACTATCGAGAATACAGCGATGGTGAATTTTCTGAAGCGGCTTGAAAATTTTCAGGCGGTGTCGCTTTCCTCTCGGATATAAGACGCGAGGAGGGAGAATTTTTCAACTTTCATATTCTTCTGTGCAGCGCGCTGTGAGAGCGAGCGAATATTCAAGTTATATACGAGAGAGCACGAGTTTTAAAGCAACTGATATGCATATTCATTGTTCTTTAGAATCAAATTGTACATTGTCAGAGAAGAAGAGAATGAGGGAGAGAGATATAGGATATGTCGATGAAGCGCGGTATATCTGAAACTCTTGGAAACATCTTATGAAATTTCCATCTGTGTACGGTTTTGGAGCGAAGGATTTTAATTTTTAAAGTTTGAAGAAAAATTGATTTAGCAGTGTTTTAATGTATTTACCGACTCTGCGGAAATTGCTTGCACAGATAAACCTAAATTGATAAGTCTTTTTAATAATTTGATATCCTCCTATAAGGTTTACTAAATTTTACAAAGCACGCTTCACAGGAAGTGATGTTATTTTATTAAAAGTAAAGGTACCTTTTTTTTAAGTATTTAATTATTATTCTTGTATTCGAGGTTTAACCAAATGTACACAATCGGAAATTATTTGAACATCTCATGAACTTTTTTGCAAACTTTTAAAACTAATTTCATAAAACTATTTAGTAAGCTAAAAACGCTATCATTGTAAGAGCGGAATAGGCCATTAAAACTTTTGCAAACATGTTAACGATTAACATCAATGTTACGAGTCTCTTTTACTAGAGTGTGCTATACTATTTTGCGCAGCTATATAATCAAAGAAAACATAGAAAATGCAGGTTCATAATGCGTGATTCTAATCGTTGTGTACCAGTATGTTCAGTAACACACAACAGCTTTTACTATAACGACTATACAGAACCGATGGAGAGAAAGAGAAAAAAAATGACTTTTTATCTATTAATGCTATCTGAACATTTACGATTGCTATTACTAGGTAAAGCATACATCAGCTATAGAATTTCTATATTTATCTTCCTGCTATTGTGTACATTCAGTAACCTGAACACTGCCTCGAACCCCTCGCAACTCTGACAACCTTAATTCCCTCAAATTTTCAAAAAGATAAATCTTTAAACCCTCGTTCCTCTGCACAAAACACACACGTACCATACCCACAGCAATACGCAAATAAAAAATTACACGCGGCAGTACGAGCGCGTTTGCTAAGCCAAGCGCGGTATATAGCATCGGGCTGCCTGCACACAGCCGCGCGCTCGCTTCGCGGAAAGTAATCTGGAACAGACGTAAATACGTATCCTCTGACCGAGAGACAGTATAATCTTCGAAAGCGGCATAAAGAGAGCGAGAGAGAGAGATCGATAGCCAGCCGCGCGCGGCAACTAGCTACTACACTCGTCGTATTTCCACCGCCTTTATATATCTCTCTCTTTTCTGCGCTCTCTTTTAAGGTCAATAACGGCGGCGAATCATCGAAAAGGCTGCATCACCCACGTTGGTCCCATTCCCAGAGAGAAAGAGACACAGCGAGTGTTATGTGCTGCGGGGCGCGCTTTATGCACGCGCGCGTGCATGCCTCTCGCCGCGAAAACACACAACTGAGAAACAGCAGCAAAACTGGCACGTATATAACCGTAGGATTTTGTATGTACAGCACGAAGCACACATAGATATAGAACGTGAAGGTGGAGGAGAAGGAAGAGAAGACGTACACTTATAAGACGAAGGACGACACACGGAGAAATGATGGACGAGGGATTATGCGGTAGAACATTGAGAACAACAAGAACAAGAACAGTGATGTAACATGAACAATGTAACAAAAAACACAGAACAGAACAACACAGAACGATTCACTCTCATTCGCGGCCTTTCGCTGTAAGAAAGCGCCGCTGCGAATCTTGATGCACTCTCCTCTCGCACTCATTCGTTTTTTTTTTCATCATCTTGCTCACCACCCTCGCGAGTAAGAAAACACAGAAACGAGAAGAAACAGTGATATCGGACGGCTGTAATATGTATGTTGTGTGATAGAACGTGGGGTTGGTGGTGGTAGCTTAGTTAAGTAAGTACCTTCTCGGGTGTGATGAGCGGTGTGATATACGTGGTGACCGCCGTCTTGTACACTTTCGCCGAACCAGTTCCGTGGAGATAACTGAGACCGCCGGTCGCGGTAGCTGCAGCACAGCAGCGACGAGCGGAGAGTAGACGACACAACTACTCCCTCCTTCTTCCGCGTTCCCTCTTCTCTCAGCGGATACCTGTTGGTTCCTGGCACGCGACCGACTCTATCTCTTTCTCTCCGCACTTATTCTCTCTTTTCACAAATCTTCACCGGCTACTACTGCTGCTGCTGCTGATAATCGTCGAAGAGGCGAACGTAAATCGAGGCACGAACCGCAACACAACGACTACTACTCACGACTCGTAAATCCGCGAAACTGCGATGCTGCTGCTACTGCTTGTCATGTACACGCGGCGAGCCGTCGCGCACAAGTGGTATATACTGGATGGTTCTCTGAAGCTGGACTGGCGCGAAGACTGCACGAGCGACAAGAGAGGGATGATGACAGGTGTGTGTCTGTGCACGCACGTCTCTCTGATGCACACAATATCTCTATATATGCACGCCTCCACGTATGTATTATATCAGCTGCGTGTGCGTGCTGCTTCTCTGTCAGGATAGAATGTACTCCTGCTCGCGGTGATTGCGGCGAGAAATCTGCTGCTACTGCTGCTCCTCTCTCTCCCTCTCACTCTCGCACACTACTACTGCTGCACGCAGAGTGTCGGCGGTGTGTGATGCGTAGCACGGGGGGGAGCGAGAGACGACGAGGAGAGACTACTACGTACACGACGACACGGACTACTACACACGGCGATGGTGGGGTGCGCACGACACGACGATGCTGCACGCTGTGGCGCCGAGAACGGAATGGGGCGACCGTGGAGTCCCGGGCAGTGGAGCCGCGCCGCCGCCGCCGCCGTCGTAGCCGCCGCCGTCGGCTTGGTCGGAGAGGTGGAAGCGCGCGCGCCGCCTGGTGGGGCTGACGTCGCCGGCGAGAGAGAGATAGCCGCCCCTCGCCTGCTACCCCTACCTAAAGCCACCCCTCAACCCCTGACTTCAGCCCCCCGGAGATAGCCGGCAGAGGGGTGGTATATACGCACGCGCACGCCTCGCCCGCCGCGAGCATCGAGCGCGCGGAGGGTAGAGGGAGGCAGCAGGCGCGCACAGAGACTGCGGGGAGTGTATTCTTGAGGATGATGCACATTGGCGGTACAGTCGTTGTCGTTGTAGCCGACCTCCTCTCTTCGCCTCTTCGTCGTCGTCGTCGACGTCTAACGAGGCAGGATCGGGAGACGCGACGACTGCATGATGCATCTGATGCTCTCGGCGATTCGCTTTGATTATGCTCGAGCGCGCTCGCGCGTGCAACTCTCGTCGTTATATACTATAGGACGGGGGCTTTTTTATCTTAGAGCTTTTTTGTGCCTTTTTTCTCGAGGTTCTCTCTTTTTGAGGGGTATATTTTGAGGGAGGCGTTGTTATGTTTGCGTAGATTGCGGGTGAATTGGTACCAGATAGTTTGGCTGTTTTGCACTATAATAAACTGTATAGGACATAAAGGACGAGTTTTTTTTTTAATGTAAACGAACACAGCATATGTATTTTTATGCTCTCTGTTTTTGTATTTAAAGAAATGGTGCTCTTTTCACGGGTAGAAAAGTTGAGGAAAATCCTGCCGAAGTTTTACAAGTAGCATTACTATAGGCGCACGTAGATGCATACCGACTATAGTCAGACGGAAAGTTTTGATAACCTATATATTGTTTATGTAATTACGTGCAAATTAAAGTTATTTCTAACAGTGTTATTCTTGGTAATTCAATAAACAGGAGAAATAGTTTGCGATATCATGATTTTGCGATATCTATACAGTGTTTGCTTTTAAGTGTATTATTCAAACCTCATAAGAATGATTCATATATAAGTCTTTTATGGTCAATATACAAATAGATTCTCGAAATAAATACTGAGAACATTGATTGGCGATATATTCATAAATGAAATTTCTAAACTTGGAAATAAATTTTTTTTCCTCCGGGTAGTAGTTTTCTTCTCGTTGAAATTCAGGTTGCAAAAATGTAAATTGTTAAAAAACGTACGAAAGGAAACTCCTGAATATTGATGAAAGTTCTTGAATAACTTCAACAGTAATAAATCAATGTTTTATTTAAAAAGTTCTTTTTTACTGGTAAAATTTTATTTTTTCGGGATCGTGAAAAATAAAATACATGACTTTCTCTGTGAAATAAAATGCAGGTAATCGACAGTTAGTTTCTACGTTTAATTATAACTTTTATTTTTTCAGAATAAAATCTTAAAATTTCACAAAAGTCTATAAAGAAACTTTCTTCTACTATAATTTTTAAGACAGAATTATTACACAATGAGGGTATAGTATCTGATTATTCTAATCTTTTAAGTAAATTTAATAATCTAGTGCGGTTTAATTTTAAAGAAGTTATTTAATCAAGGTAAAACAATAATTTTAATTAGAATCATCATATAATTCATATATCTCATTGAATCAGTATTTTATATATAATTGAATAAAAAATAATAACAATTATAATGGAAAATAATAATTAAATTCGCAAATATAATGACACTGTATATTAATGAAGCTAATAAATCATGCTAATCAATAGTAAACATCACCATCAGAAGAAGAAAAAAATCCCCACCATGCATAAGATTCTTCTCTCAGAATCATTATACGCATAAAAATAATTTCAATGCAACCTATACGACCAATAGAGAGTTCATGCTATGCGCGAACGATGGCATTGCTATTACTACTAGCTTACTGCTTCACTGCGTCGCGCTCGTTTGACGGCGCGCGCGGGATAAAGGGAACTTTTTGCCTCTCCTTCTCTCTTCCTGCCTTCCCCTGCCGTCCCTCCCTCTCTATCGCGCTCCCGCCAGCATTTTTATCCAAGGCGAGTCCCGCGCGATCTTTGTTTCTTTTCGACGGGGGAAAAACGAGGAGAAACGCGCGGGGAGTCTCTCGCGCGACAGAGTTGAAAATATGAGCATTCGAATCCAGGAGATGAAGTGGACGAGGTCGATAAAAAAAAGGATGGTCGCGCTTCTTCCCCATTTTTTTCGCCTCTCACTCTCTCCGACTCCTGCGTGTATTGTCACCCCGCGTCGAAGTTTATCGAGACGGAAAACTGATAATGGAACAGCAAGGGAGTATAAGGGACAGAAGAAACCCACACAGGACGAATGATGAGTGATTGATAAAGGTAATTGAACAAAGGGAAGCTGCGTGCGAAGTTGAAAAAAAAGTATCGCGCTAAGAGGAAGTGCGAGGTACCACGCGCGTGTGAGGACAGATGAAGATAGCGATGGTAACGAGAGAGGGACAGAGAGAAAGAGAGAGATAGAAGAGAAGACTAATGATCGGTTACACGGACATTGAATCAGATATAGTCGCGCAAGCGCGCGAGGCTCGAGTAATTTGTAGTTGGCGAAATTTCGATTGCATCTCGCTAGCGAGCGACGCGTCAAAGGGAGACAGAGTGAGAGGGCGAGAGAGGACACACTACGATTATCCCTCGCTATCGCGTCCTGCGTGCGCTCTCTGTCCTTCGGAGACTAAGATTGAGCATGGAAGAGGAACAATTGCATGGCTGTATGCGTGTGAGTTTACGCCATAGTGCAAACGGATGATGAGGGATTATGTCGAGTTTATAGGTCGAAATTTGAATATAGAATTTGCTCTTATTAGGATAAAACATTTTCCTATTATAAAAAATAAATATAATAAGTATTATATAGATCAATTACCTAATCGTATCTTAAATAGCATTAAAAACAATAATTGCATAGTTAAAAATGACGAATGAAAAATATTTTCAATATCTTCAAAGATTTTGAGTCATTCTTAATATTGAAAAATATTCCAGACAATTGCGCCTAACCAAGAAAGTCATCGGATACACAGCGAGTATCAGCAGCACGTGTAACGACCCATATACATGCATATATACGAAGCGCCACGCGCGCAGGCATACGGTATAGACACACACGGACGATCGCTATCGGCCCACAAACATACACATAGGGCGACTTCCACGGCTGCTTTATAACCTTCTGCAGCGCTCGCGGGCGGATATCGACGCGAGGGCATCTCAAGATGCGCGCGCGCTCACTCGCGGGAATTTAAGGCTTTTGAAACTGTAATGACGTCGTCTTCGTCGTCGGGGCAAGACCTTTTGGCTCGGCTCTCTCCGCATACGCTATTGTATGCTCACTCGCGCGTGCGCGCAGTCGATATATCGACAGTTTTACAATTATAGACATTTCAGTCCGAGTGCTCGAATTGTACGCCTATTAGCCCCTCCACGTGAGGTCGCATTATGTTTGAATTGCAAGTAAGTGCGTTCGAGGTTTGTTCGATGAAATCGTAACGAGATTCCTCTATTTTTTCTTCTTTCTTTTTGTTTCTGTTTTTGCGAGTCGCACGGTGATGGGTTAGTGGAATATCGAAGCGATGGATTTAATGATTTATCGGACAGCAGTGCGCCTAGTATGAAATTATGATCAATTATTGCTGAGCGAATGCTATTCTGAGGTGTGGAGACATAATATAGCTGCTATATGCATTTAGGTTATAACGTCAGAATTAAAGTGTTCAATAAAGCATGAGGTAGCTTACGTCCCGTTAGACTGCGCCACACATTTTTTCTCTTGCTCCGCTTTTCTTTAATTATCATTTCTTAATTGTTGGGTAAGTTCGTGCCCTCGGAATATCTAAAATTAAAGTAAAATCTGAATATTTCAACTAATTAAAATTACGTTAAATTAATTAACTCTCAGAATTCCAGAATAACAGTAAAGAAACTATTCAGTCGAATCGCTCGAAACTTATAATTATGTCATTTTCTATTTAAAAATGCCATTACCCACACTTCATTCAATACACGTCTTGAACTTTAACGCAAACATAATAAATACATTAAAAATCTTTCCGAATTGACGTCATATAGGTCCATTACGCGAAATTGCTTATTTATAGACAACCATGCGCGTTGCGGCTCTACTTGGTCATTAAACCGAGCCAACCCCAATTACATACACTTTCCGAACTTTGCCGCAAGACAAAAGTGGCCATCCACATTCACAATTCAGTTAAGGCGCCCGTCTGCCTCCCCGTACTTATAGACTCACTCACTCTCTCTCTCTCTCTCACTCTACTTTCAAAGTACATAAGCACCGCGTGCCAACGTCCCCGCGCGCTCGCTCGCAGCTATCACCCCTTAGCCGCGTGTGGCATCGACAACTGCATCCGTAGCTGCGCGCGTTCTTATCTATAACACGCCTGGGTGCCGGTCAATCGCGCTATCGGGGTGTGTATGTGTATATATACCCCTCGCGACGACGACCTAGACGAGGAGGAGAGGAGGCGAACGACGACGTCACTGGCCGCTGGCCAGGCAGCCCCGTCGGCCGCGGCGAGACCATAAGCGGGCTTCCTGGCGCTTGGCCTATACCACAGGGGGAGAGAGACAGAGAGGGAGTTGGAGGGAGAGGCGACTATAACCTAACCCAGAAAGATTTCATTGAGCTGCGCTCGTGCGCGTACTGGCATCGTGCCAGATACTATGGAGAGAGAGAGAGAAAGAGGGAGAGAGAGAAGTACGCACGCGCGCTCCCCGCGATCATCATCATTCACCCGCCGAATTGCTCTCTCCCCCGCTTTTTCGCGTGCACACGCGCGTGTGTGTACGTCTGTACTGGTATGCACACATCTCTATTACCACGCGTTTCCTCTCTCTCTCTGTTTTGGTACGCGCGTGCTGGTCTTTTTTAGCCGCGTCGAGGTCAGCGCTGCACTCTCTTCCTCCCTCCCTCTTTCTCTCTCTCTCGTGAAGTTGACTTCGCGCTGGTGGTCACGCGGAGTCGTTACGTAGCGCATGATGCAGGAGGGGGAAGTAAAAGAAGCCTGGCCTTGAACTCGGCGCCGTCGACGACGACGACTGCGTGTGCAGAGAGCCGGAGCGCGGTGAAGTACGAATTAGTGGCTGACGAGAGAGAGCGCGCACGTGGGACGAGAGGAAACTGTGAGAGAGCGAAGAGGGCGACGCTTTCTTCTTTGAATTCAAGGGTTGTTTAACGTGGAATTCCGCGCGTGGAGGTTTTGATGAGGGCTAATGTTATTAACGTGCACGCGAGGTGCAGTGCGCGATTGGATGATGTACGAAGGTTATGTTGAATTGGTGGTTGAAGATTTTGCTGAATTTTTTAATCGGATTTTCCGGCGAGGGTTGGAGTGGCGACGGATAAATATAATTAGTGACCGTGATGAGTTTGGAAGAGTTGTGTTAATAAAGCATTGGCATTGACGAGGATATTAATTACAGAAGACGAATAATGTTGACTTCTTTATCTGTAGTCGATTCATTCAGTATGTGTGTTCATTATGATGTATTATAAATTAAACACAAATGCTAGTCCTAATGGGAGTGAAGGAATTGATAGGTAATCATTACCAGTAGCTTATGAATCAATCATTCATTAGTCGAATTGAATACGATAGACAATATTAACTATACTTCCACGAATCTTTAAAATGTCAAAAGCAAAATATTACTCGTTTTTAATGAGCTGTTGGACATTTTCAAATGTATCTTTTATCGAAAAAATTAACAAGCGAAACTCCGTAACCGCTGCTTCTCTATAAAGCAGTAATTAAAGTATATGTTTTTCAAAGCAAGTTTCAAGAAAAGAATTACATTAAAGGAAACTCCTTTGCAGGTCACTGCTTTCATTTAAAACTACCGCGAGCGTACGCAACTTGCCATGAAAAGAAAGAGAAAGAAAAACCATATTAACATACAGAAGCAAAAGTCGCCTTATATTCGCGCGCTTTTCTCTACATTGACGTACCGGCTGTTGCGCATTTTCCTTTTTTGGTTGCTCGCTAGCGAAAAATAAATGAAACTCGCACGCTGGGAAGCGCAACAGAAAGGAGTCTAAATAGCACACAACCCCGTAAAGTGAAAAATAATAATTTAGAATAATAACGATCGCGATAAAAAGTGTTTCGTACATTATAATCATTAGCAGCAAATAATTCACCCACGCAGCACTTAATTACCTCCAGCAAAATATATATAAATCTACGTGGACATAAATAACTTCCTAATCATTTCAGATAGCGCTACGAGAGGCATGAGCTCTTACGTGGCTTTTTGCTCGAGTACATACATCAATATACACGGGGGCGTCTAAAGTTTCGGCCAGACTAGGCGGCGAAGACTATAACTCCCTCGCTCTCGCGGTGACGTACAAAGCGTAAGCTTCCTCCTCCACCTCGACGCACATACACACAACCTCTCTCTCTCTCTCTCTCCCCCAGTAAACGTCTTTTCCGCTGACGCTAATGTTCGCCGAGTCCGCGAGGTTCCTCGTGTATCCCTCGCTTGCTTGCTTGCGAGCGTGCGAGAATTCACGGGGAATAATGCGGCCAATAACTCCTGGCGGATTTGCCTGTCACATTTATTCCCGCGCGTACGTAACGTCGCGCACAATTGGTCGGGGAAATATTGCGGAATAGGACCGTGACCCGGCCTTATTAGAGGAGGAACGCGTTCCCACCGCGCTATTAGCGCCCCGCTGGCAGCAGTAGCAACAGCAGCACCGAGGCAGCAATCCCATCATCCAGCAACACGCAGCGCTGCACACGCTAAAGACCGAGAGTGAGAGAGGGAGAGTGAGTGTGCGAGAGAGAGAAGGCGACAGCTTGCGGAGAAGGAGGAGGAGAAGGAAAGCGCTGGCGTATGCAGCTTTTGGCTTACATCCAGAGGAGCAAGATGCTGAATGAACTTGGCGGGAAAACCGCACCGGCGCTGCTGGCGTCTGAAATGTCCTCGAGGCTCTCTCTCTCTCTCCCCGTCGACTGTGTGTATATAGACACACATGTATATATATAATACGCGCAAGCGAACGTTTGTGTAAGCAAGAAGAGAGAAAGAGAGAGAGAGAGGGAGGGAGCAACACATGGCCACCACGAGTAAGAGGGAAATTCGCGTATATGCGCGAAGGGGGGAGACATAAAGACTCGCGAAATGGTACTTCGGAATACAAGGGATTTCGCGGACTCGGGCCCGGGGTATCGCGCGGTCTATTTATGGGATTTGTTGGACGTACGCGCGACGGCGATGAAGGGATCAATGGGATTCGCCCCGAAGATCTGGCCGTGCGCGCGCGTGCGTATGGGGAAAGTTCATACTCTATTCTCGCCCATTGTTCGGCTGCCTATCTGCGGTTATGGAATGGTGTGGATTCGTTTTATGAAGCGAGAGTTAGGAATTGAATTTTGAAGGAAAAGGGGAGAAAACATGGATCTTTATTCGGAAGTTGGATATATAGAGAGATATTGAATTCAATTTTGTTTTTATCTTTCGCCGATTCGTGTAATATAGTTTGTCAAAAGTGTGCGGGAATGAGAATCCCAAGGATATTTCCTGAAATTTTTTAAATGATTTTTAAATTGAATGAAAAGCGAATGTAATTAACGCACTAATTCAATCCTCGGAAATTCATATTTACTTTTTAATGCAGCGAGTTAGTGCATTAACGCGAGGGCGCGAGTGACTATTTTCAGTCATTTCGCCTTAATAAATTTCCAACTACTTTGAATAAGTACTTACGGATTATACCTGGTAAGTAATCTTAAAAATTTGTTAAAACTTTGTAACATGATGAATCGCTATTAAAAGAGGATTTGCCTTTAAAGTATATCTCTGCCCCCAAGTTCTCGAATAAAGTACGTCTTCGTCCCCGCCGCCTCTCCTCAGAATCTCGCACTTTAATCAAATTATACGAAACTAATCCAATTAAAAACAGCCGAACAAACACATTCAACTATTGTTAAACTACATTATATGTATATAAAACACTATACCCCTCGCTAATACGCAACGGGCCATCCAGCAGCAAATAATGCAATCATAATAAAGCCATAATAGATACACTTAACTCCCGAAACTCCCGACCTAAGACCCACTCGAATCCCTCCAAGGGTGAAAGAGAAAAAAAATAAATAAAACCCGACATTCATCGACTCCCGAACGAAGGGCGCGTTCAAGAGAGAAAGAAAAAGTAGCGAAAGTAGTTGTCATAATCTTGCCCCGGCGAAATTCTTCGCGCGGATTATCGTAAAATCCAGTCTCTCTCTCACTTCCCCCATAGAAAAGGGTCGTCGTCGTCGGTGGCGTCGCTCAACCCCTCGGGCGATAAATTTAAAAAAGTGAGCCCCGCGCCATAAAACCTAATCTCGTATTGTCGCCTCGAAAAATCTGGCCCTGCGCTCCGCCGCCTTGCGGAAAATCGCGAGCTCGAAAAAAAGTGGGTTACCTCGTCGCTTGCTCGCTCGCTCGTTTTATTGAAGCGAGGGCGAGCGAACTAACAGCCCGCTGCTACTAGGAGCGTGTTTGTCCGAGCGAGTCCAACTTCTCCCATAACGGTGTGTTTTCTGTTTGCACGGACAAACTGGAGGAGGAGGCGGAGGATGCGAGGAGAGCAAGAGCGTTATTTACGGAGCGCGGCCGGGCCATAATTCTCGGCGCCATTTATGCGCCAGATTACTTTCGGCAAGCGCGCGCGCGATGTGCTCTCGTAATGGAATGCCGAGGGTGCAGGAGTATAGCACGGGCGCTCGCGGAAAACCGATTGACACGCTTTAGGGTGGAGAGAGAGGATAGCTGAGCGAGGGGGTTTCTCGAGAGAGAGAGAGAGAGAGAGAGAGATTTAGTGGCTGGGATTTAAGTGGTGCAAGCGCGAGTGTGTGTGTCGGTGAGAAAGACGATGGGTGTCTTGCGTGATTAGTGAATCGTAATTTTTATGGGGAGGAAATTAAATGTCGTTATTTTTCGGTCGTGATTTATGAGGGAGATTCGCTCTGTGAAATCATTTATCTCCGTGACAATACTGAAACTAAAAGATTCTATTCTACAATCAATCATTACTTCATCATACTTTATTTATGTAGGCAAATCCACAATACTTTTAATTATTTTAAAAAATTTTTAAGTAATTTATTGCTGTTATTACCTTGCTATAACGAGACTGGATGTCTAATAAAAACGCTATGCAAGAGTCCCATCGCGAATCTCTCATCATTCCATTCATCTTCTTCTTCTCTCCAGTTCTTACTCAAACTCCACGGTAAACTCTAATATCGCAATCATAAACCTCGCGAAACAACATATCCCCTCTCCCCTCTTCTATACAATGCAAATATAGCCTCGTGACTTTGCTCATCGAACCGATCCGTCCGATAGCAGCAACAGCTAATCCGCAGAAACCCTGTCGCTGTGCGTTTTCGCTCGCAGCAACTCGCGCGCCCAGAGCGAGCGAGAGGGAGAGAAATATCTGCGAGGATTAGCGCCGCGGTCTTCCCATACACTCGCACGCAGCACCCATCAGGCGAGCAGCGATAGGGAAGCGCGCCGAGGCGCTTCTCTCTCGCCCTGTGTTTGGCTTGGCAATCAAAGCAGCGGCGCGCGGCGTCAGCGGCTGCGTCAAGTATATCGCGAGAAAACAAGATAATTACTGGCGGGGTTTAACGAACTTATATATATAGGGTTTCGCGCACATGCGAGAGCTATACCGTGGGTTGGCTATGGGGTGTAATTTTCCCTCCGCGTGTGAATGAGTTAAAGGTGATGGTTATTTTAGTTCTCGTGTTTGTGAAACTCTTAACGTCCAAATTTAATAAACCACCGACAACAATGTGCAGTCGAAAAACTAATCTCGAAATTAAAATAAAAAAGCTGCTCTAACCAGTAAAAACCAAAACTCTCCAGTAAACTCTGCTGCGCGCTGCAAAACAACTTTTTACCCTCTCTCGCGTACCCGCCGGCCCCTTGTACGCTAGAGTATATTAATTTTAACGCTCGAACGATACTTTCCACGTACGTATAGACGCCGACTGAAAAAGCCAAGATTTTTCAACGTCACGTTCGGGCTGCGCGTATACATATATACGAGACTCGCGTCTCTCTCTTTTTCTATACCGTCGCTCTCTTCCCACAGACAGGCGCAGCGCGAGCCGTCAAAACTTTCGGAAAAGTCGGATGCGAAAGAAGCGGCAGCCGCGCTCTTCCTGTGGAGGAGGAGGGGGCGCGATGTTTGTTTCGCGTCGCGACAGCACAAGGGCATCGTGTTTGCGCCAAACGAGCAAAACAGTCTCTCGCGAATCGAAAGGGACGGCTCCGATATGGCCGCGACGCTATATGCACAGGAAAACTCGCAGCCGACCCAGTTTCACCCGCCTGTTATATCCCGGTATGCGCTTTTTTGGTGCCCCGACGATTTTCGAAGCCGATACGAGTAAGTATATACTTATATAGACGCCCGCCGCTCAACTCTTCAACTCGCGTATATCCTCTCTCCCCCTTTAAAAATCTTCTCTCACTCTCGCGTGCGTTCCCATCTTCCACGGCTCCTAAAAAGCCGCGTTTGTTTGCGCGTGTGCGTGCAGCGCGCGAGGAAGAGTTCGAGCGCGGAGTAGTAGTCGCGACTGGAACGGATAGCTCGCGGAAAGTTTTTCCGTTAAAATATTAGAAACGCGAGAGAGAGCTTCGACAGATTCCGAGAGGGGAAAGAAGACGCTTGGTTCGGAGGGCTCTTGGTTCCCCCGTACCACCACGCGAAAGTAAGCGCGCCTAGACGTCGTCGAGAACGACGACGACGATAGCGGACAGGGGCGAAAGAGGAAGAAGGAGAGGAGGGTGAGGGAGCTTTTCCCGATGGGCGAGCGAGCGAGGGGCGAACAACCTCTGCGTCACGCAACCTCGTAATTAATAGGACGTCGGCGAAAATGAGCCGCGGGATTAGAAGGATGTCCCCCACACCACTCGGTGGTCTCTATATCGTCTTGGCCCCTGTCTCGCTCTCCTTTTTTTCGTGCTGCTACACTTGGGTTCCGTGGCCGCTTTAAAATAGATTCTTATCCGTCGATATGGTTGCTGCTTGTTTATTAATAAAAATGACAGATACAAACAGATTTTAGATTTCCCAGTATAGGATAATTTTTATAAAAATTGTTAATAGTCTTCTATTTTGAAGTAGTTTTTATAATACATTGTTATGAGTATAATCAGGTTTATGAGTATTGACGTAAATTAATGCACGAAAAATTAATATCAATTTTTATTTCGTTAATTTTATATTCATAGCTTTAAAAGGACATATAAACTGATATCGATTATCCTTTCATAAGCTTTTTATTCCCCCATTATCCTGTGTATAATAAATATTTAAAAATAATAATGCATGAAAATTTAATATGTGAATAATAAAGTGTATTATGTAAGGGATTCGGTAAAAAGAAAGTACTCATTTGGTTGAAGCATGATAAATATAATAGAATAATTAACGGATCTTTTTTATATCAAAACAAGAGCTGGAAAATTACCATTGAATGGATCTACATGTTATGCATTCAGGTAGCAAATCGATCAATATTTCTTCTATGCGCGAACAAATTCTCTAAATGAATAACAGCACGATCGAATGAATACTTTATTAGCTGAATATCCTCGCGTATTATTGAATCTGAGTTCTATATAGAGAATAATCTTTCTTGTGTTATACTTCGTTTGCAATATTCATTATGCGAATATCATAAAGCGATTGTAGAGCAATCAGCTCTCCCTTCAAAGCAATAATAAATCGTTTGAATGAAATTTGTTCTTCTACACTTTTCAATTTAAAATATTTCTTAAGAAATTTAGCACCAAATAAAATATCCTATATTAAAAAAGTACGTCGTTAAATCAAACTTTAAAACAGCAGACTGAAAAGAATAAATTCAAAAGAGAATAAACAAAAAGCACTGGATAGGTCCAGCAAAGGGATTGAAAAAAAAAACCGGCGCCGGTGCGAAATTTACCAGCGACAAATCCACGAAAATAAACGCACCGGCATAGGGTGCAGAAGGACACGGCGACGGACATTTAAAATTTTCCACTCGCTCGCGCGAAGTCGCGCGCACGGTAAAGGACGACCACGGCGTCGTCTTCTCGAGGAGGCGAATATGGGTCATTTCGCGATCGACGGGGAACGATTACAGAGAGACAGCACTACAAAGGCGCGGAGATACATCCTTCGCGCTTCGCGACGTCGGGAAAAACATTTTTAACGACAAAGCAGCAGCTGCTGCTGCTCAAAGAGAGAGAGAGAGAAGGCGCGGCGAGAGCGTCCGATTAACGGCTCCCTCTTCCCGTTTCTCCTTCCTGCCTCGCTTAAAACCTCAAAGGCGAGTCGTCGTCGTCTGCGTAGTCGTCTTTCTCTCTTTCTCCCCTCTCTCTACCGGTTGCGGCGGCGATGACTTTTGCGCGAGTTTCTCTTTTCCCTCGGCAGCGTCTTTTCCGCGAGAAAGAGCGTATCTTTACCCCCGCGAGGCGCTGCAGACGCTTTCAAGAGTGTAAATCGCGGCGTGGGGTGTACAATGGACGACATGGAGCAGTGTGTGTGTGTGTGTATGTCTTGAATGTGCGTATTAGAAATTCTATTTTGGGCTGGGCGCGGTAGAAGGTTGAAAGGAACGAGGAGAAAAGGGAGAAGGTTACTTGCACTTACATTCCGTTTCATTTAGATTACTGCTTGAAAGTAGTTTTCTGCGTCGTCCTTTGAAAACTCTTCTCTTTTGATCAGTTCAAAAGTTAATTGGAGTAATATAATCATCGGAAAACAAAATTTTAATTGAAAATTTTCCTTTTGCAGAAATTACATTCGATTGCGGTAAGAATGGATGCAGGTTTTTATTTAAAAAATCCACACTCTCTTGCTGGTATTTCATTATTACATCGCTACGAATGAATGTAATACTCGTGATTTTCTAAAACAATAAATCGCTTCAAGCTAGCGAGCTCGCCCTTCTACCTCCGCTCTGCAGCGATAAGTTAAAAAGAAGTATTAAAAATGAAGGAAAAAAGGCGGAATTACAATGTACCCGCAATTCTCTTGTACGCAGGTTATAAAGAAACGCGACGAAGGAACGAGATGGGGGAGCAAACGAACGCGAACGGGAGTATACGAGAGAAGGAGAGAGCGAACAACGAAATCGAAGTGGAGTGAGTTGGCTGGAATCTGAGGAGTAAATCAAAGGAAGGAAATTAATTTTTATCGAAGAAAAGAGCGCAGACTGCCAAAGCCGGCTTCTTCCAGTCGAAACTTACCGGGGTTATGAGAGAAAGAAAGAGAAAGGGCGAGAGAACGAGAGCGGAGAGAAACGAACGAGATCCCATGAAAACTGCAGCTAGGGGAAAAATAATGCGAGCCCGCGCCCGCTTTGCCGTACCTTTTTCGATGTGAAATATTCCACGGGGAAAAACAACGAAAAATATCCCTTTCCAAGATTTACATGCTCCAGTAAAGTTCGTTAAAAAAAACTTTACGATTGTGTCTTGTAAGTGCAAAAGTATATCAATTTGCGTTGATTTTACGAAAATTCTGATACAAATATCCACCAATAAATCTAATAGTACACGGGTTTGGCGGTATTGGAGTTTGACATGAATTTTCGATACGCTCAGCACAACAACTGAACGATTTAATTTAAAGATCTATATGAAGAACACACAATGCTAGATTATCATGTAAAATTTTGACGTTTGCTGTAATTCTCGCAACGTGAAATCGTTTGCATCTGAATGTTTAATTTAACATGTGTACATTTTGCTCGCTGGTCGAATGTAATACATATTTCATATGAATTTGCATTGGTCTTACTGTACACTGCTTATTCTACTTAACATCGATTAACGGAGTAGAACGTCAGGAATTCCAATAGTAACTTTTGAATTACTCATACTTTACAAGCTTTTGTATTATTCGAACTCGTTACCTAATTTTCAGCAGTAGAAAATCAATAAAACCTGTTGAAAAATTCAAATAATTTCTTTAACCAGCGAATAATATTAGAAATCTTATATCATATAATATTCCATGTTAAAAGTCAAAAGTGTGAAGAACACGGTAAGGTCACACAGGATAGAAACTGTTATTTCGGTCCCTCTCTAACCCCCAAAATCATCTCGGTCACCCGCATAAAACCGAATAAAATCGCAATAAAAAGCGCACCTTATTCGAGCGTCAAATAGAAAACACCCTCTCTCTCCCCCACGCACATACATACACCCTCTTAACTTTACAATTTAAATTCGCTTAATCTACAAGTTAAACGTCGCTGGAGGGGAACTATCTCTTCACCCCACACACACACTCGCGCGCGCGCGAAATCCGCCTCTTCCGCGTAAGAACAGCCGCAAAAGGGCAATCGGCCGCGCGGCAATAGCGTCCGACTTGGGTATCGCAAATCTTTTTCACCCTCGACCACCCCCCTCTCAACCGTCTCCACACGCCCCCTGCCGGTGATTAATGACGTTAATAAGAAATCTAGCCCCTGACGGTGTTTTTCCCTCTCTCGGGCATGGCCCTCTCTCTCTCCCTCCTAATTGACGCGCATTTCCGTCGCCTAATGGCCGCCGCGCTCGAGCGGACGGGGACGAGGAATAATTTCGTCAGCGAGAGAGAGAGAACGGCGAGGCGGTTGGCATCAGGAGTCTAATGATGCCCGGCCATGGATAGTCGGAGGATTAAGAGAACGAGGCCCTGATTTTTCGGGGGTTTTATGGTTGGGGCAATAGTCGATTAGAAATTTTTTTTTCGCCACTGATGAGATTGGATCGCCAGGAAGCCGATATTTTACTTTCACTACTCTGATGAATCAAGTGGCTGTTATTAACTTTTTTCTACTACGCTCTATTATTGAAAATATATATACTAACGCAATAAGAAACTCTTGAATAGAACTTTTCGAAAGAAACGTTTGAAGTACTTAATGAAAGTGGCACTTAATCACGATAACGTCATAAAAGCATTTTCAGCGAAAAGACGTAATCTTCGTACTTATAATTAATGCAAAAGTAACATTAGCCCCTTTTTGATTTATATTAATAATTTACAAAACACACCCCTTTGAATCTTATTAATCTTCAAAATAATTTATATTCACTTTTCAACTATTACTCGATATTAATTTTATCGTTGACATAAAATCTGGACTTTAAGCGGCTAAAACAATACGGCGAATTTATTCGAACTTTTGATACATCAAACTGAAGTTTTTCATTAACTTGCAAATGCGAATATAAGTTACTGCCAGGCTATAAACTTGTACAATATTTTGCACATTATCCTCGAAACTCATAACCATTTCGTATTTTTACACCTTAAAAAACCCAACCTCTAATAGTCCAATCAATATATTATTCAATAATTCATTTGCCACGCGATTTATAGTATAATAAACCAAACCCCCGCATCGTCAGACCTCGAATACATATGCACTCATACTCTGCGCAACCAAGGTATATCGACTCCGCAAGCAGCAGCAGCAACCTCCGCGTTACCTCATCAGTCAAAGCGAGCCGAAGTGTTTTCGTCGGACGCGCGCGCGCGTGGCTTCTTGCGGCCCCGTAGTCCCGCCGCACACACGACCCTTGGCCCTCCCCTTCTGGTGTGGGAAGAAACCCCTCTCTCACGTCGTAATTCCGTTCCCCCCGTACGCGCAAGTAGCGACCGGCGCTCGATTAAATCCGGTCTCTCTCCGCGTACGCAGCAAAAAGTCGCGGACGATAGAGTTCCCGGACTCATGCGACGATGCCGGTGTGCATACGGTTCTCTGGGCGAGAGTACGGGAGGGTCGGAAAGGGTCTTTCACACGATGATTTGTGGCGAGCGCGGAGATTAATTTCAATGATTTTGGTGGGTAAAGTGATTTTCGTGGAAGAGTTTCGAGCGGGATGCGATTGTGGTTTAAACTGAAATTGATTATTTGTTATTCCTTAATATAGGTTATAATATGATTAAAATTCAACATTTCTATGGGAAAAGAAAATAATTTTAATGTTCAAACTAGAATACAGTACTTATACAACATTGGAATATTCTGCTCATCAACGCGGTTTACCAAATTAAAGGGCACGCGAGCACCTTGAGCGTGTAATAAACCCCTTTCCCGAGCAGACAGATCCCCCCTAATTGAACAATTAATCAACGTTTACAGCTATACAACCGCCATCGCATAATAATCGAACTTCCCCTAACCTCCACACCCCAAGCCCCGCATCATCATCGTCTCTCTTCGTCCACCGCCTCTCTCTCTCACTCCTCTCGTCGTGCAACTTGCTCCAATTCATTGCCACACCGCAGCACGCGACGACGACGCTGCAGCACTATCCACTTCTCTCTCTGTCTCTTACCTCAGCCGCTCGCTGTCAGGTTTATATATATATACGCGGGGCGAATTTCTCCAAGGCTCGCACTATAATACGCGCGGGCTCGCGGTAATATCAGAAACTGTAACTTCCGCAGGCCGCGCGCGCAGCTCGTGCGGAGCAGGGATATCCATTTCAGGACATTTAAGCCAGGCGCACGCGCCGGTAGCGGCCGGGCTCTTCTAAGATTACTAGGCAGTTTCATTATGCCCCGCGCGAAAAGAGCCTTGGGACGACGACGCAGCCGCAAACGGAACGCGGCGGCGGTCGGAGGCTCGCGTTGCCGTTGCATGCAGCCTTTTCACGTTCGAGAAGCGAGCACCGAGGTAGGAGGAGGAGAGGCTGTTATTCTGACGCAAACGCGCGGTCGCCGAGGCGTCTTCTTCTTCTTCTTCGCCGTTGCGATGCCGGATATTGCCGCGGCCTTGGGGCCGACGCTGCGATTACTTAGGGCGGATGCTTTTTTCGCGAGCGAGTTCTCTCTCTGTGTGTATGGGTGTGGGGCATTGTTTGCTCGTATGAGAAATTTAAACAGAGGCGATATGATGTTTGACGAGGAAGAGTAATTTGAAATACAGGGGAAATGGGGGGACCCTGATGTTGTTTAATTGAAATGTGTATTATATTATGTTAATGATTTAATGAGTCGTTAGGGGGAACAATGATTTTGAATATTTTTCCATCGATTTTTATTATTGTGTGTGTGTGTATGTGTGTGTATGTGTGTTTGGTTATTCTATAATCACATTAATGGTAATTAGTTTGATTTTGTCATTAAATCAAATTACGGTACACGTTATATAAATAAAACTGTATATTAATACGCCTGAAATAACTCTTTAAACATTTATTTAAATCATATGAAATAATTCACTCGTGCATTTTCCAAATTAATGTTTGATATTATTAAATACTGAATTTTATATATATATTCACAGAGAGATATATAATTCTACGTTTATTTTACAAGCGAACTTTCATGACGTCAACGAATCAAAACACGGAAGAAGCCAACCTTTCCCACAATTCTCCTGTGAAAAATAGTTTTTACGCATTCCAAAGTATTCCGCATAAACAAATAAACTATAAATCTCGCTACACAAAGTAAAGCGGGCGTATCCCGTCAGCATCAGACGTGCAACCGTCCGCGCATCCACCCACAGAGCCACCTTCTTTCTCCTTCCGCGCCCAAATAACATTTTCCGCTCCTTGCGCGAAATATTATTTTCAGCCGCGTCTCTCTCTCTCTCTCTCTCTCTCTCTCTCTCTCTCTCTCTCTCTCTCTCTCTCTCTCTTCCGACGTCAGCGCGTGCAGAGAGCGCGAGATCAATAAAGGAAAGACGTTCGAAACAGCGCGAGCTCTCGGAAACTGTCAATCTCTGCGTTCCGCGCGGCAGCAACGTCGAGGAGAAATTCAAATATGGAATATCGCGGCCGAGTGACGTTTAACAGATCATATCGCCCCCGCGACTTTCCGATCGCGCAGACAGTCGCGTGTCGCGCGAATTTTCCGCGTCAGAGAAGAGAAAGATTCCTTCGCCGTAAGCGCGGCGGCTCCTTTTTTCGAGGAGAGGGGGCGAAAGAGAAAGACGTAATCGCGAAGGTATCTGTGGCTGGTAATGAGACGGTGGTGGTAGATAAAATGGTAGGTGACGGCGTGATTTAATTTGTTTTTTTCTTTTATTTTTACGTTTCGAATGGAAGTTGCAGGACTTACTTACCTATATACCGGGGATGGTTGATAAGGAAAGAGAATGTTGAAAGAGTATACCTTATCGTAGTGATGAGGAAAAACGGTGCTTACCTGCAACAAAAAATATGACAAAGTTCGTTAGCGAAAGTGTCAAGATGATAAGGAACGAGGCGACAGCTTAATGCCGTCTGTCATTTACATTTGAATTTTTTTTAAAGAGGATCACTTGATAAACACTTCAGAAGCGACGTTCATTTTATATTTTCTTTGTCAGAGTATAATATTCTGTAGGAATAAATAAAATTTATATTATATATTTTAGCGATCTATTTAACGAAGGATCTTCATTTTTCAGGAGGATAATAAGATGCTTTTAAAAAATGATGCACTAGCTAGAGTTACTTTCAACGTGGAAAAAAGCATTTTTTCAAAGTGCACATTTTTTTATTCTTTGTATGAATCTCTAAGTTTTAAAGTCTGCATTTCAAAGTACATAATACTCACTTTTGTATACATTATTCTTTCATTACTACTTTTACAAATGCCTGGATGCAGAAGTTTATTTACAATAAAAGAACATAAAAACTTTTGCAAACATCTCTTCTAGATAATTTCATTTTTCTCTGTAAATATTAATGAATAACAGTTTTCTTCATAATGGAGACAAATGAGAAAACTCACTTTCATAAAATAATCTTATGAAACTAAATAATTCACAGTTTATTCTTATGGGACAAAAAAGGCTAAGCGTGGTGTCTGCACTATATAACGATTCTTCCCAAGCCAAAAAAAAAAAAAATCTCGTGAACAACTACCCTATCAACCAATCTTCCCCAAAACAAGACCAAAAAAGGGGCACCGTCTCGCCGAAAAAACTAGCCTAGACAAATCGCACGCCACCTCGCGCAAAGTCTCAGGCGTGCGTATCTATTCGGAGCAGCGGCCGCCTAACCGCGCGTGTAAGACTTACGCGCGCACGCCTCGAACTTTGCCAAAGTACGCTGTAGCCTATCAATCCGCTAAACGCGCGCTATTTAGTCACGTGCAGAAGGGAGAAGCGCGTGCCGCGAAGATATATTTGGCGCCGCCGATCGCTGCGCGAGAGAGAGGGAGAGACGCACCGCGATAGCGATAATTTGTCAAGCTGGAATAAAATCAAGCGAGCAGTATATAGCGACGAAGTGTGCCGGCTAACGCGACTTTAAATATCGCGAGCGCGTTTATTTCGAGGTAAAAGGAGATGGGATATTGTCGTCTTTTTCGACCCCCGTCGCCGATTAATTGTTTACTTTGAAGTGCGATCTCGGAGACAAGGAAAAAGAGGACGATGGAAAGGGTCTGAATTTAGAGCAATCTGAAGTGAGAGAGAGAGAGAGGAGAAGTTTCAGGGAGACGTTTGCTGCAGTGATTTCTTTGGCCGGCGCTCGGCGAATTTCAAAATTGAATAAGGAAAAAGTCGCGGCTGAATCAGCGGATATAATGGATGCTGTTTTCGACTCGCTAAACGATCCCTCTCCCTCTCACTCGTGCTGTATCAGACGAAAATTTTTCGATTCCCGTTCGACTGATGTAATTGTTCGTATATACGCGGAGAGCCGGGCCCCGGCGTATATACCAAAAAGTTCCGCTGCGGAAATTTCACATAATAGAAAATAAATTCAATAATCCTCGGAAATTCAGCAGAAAACTCTGCCAAAGCGAGTTTCGCGACATCCTCTGTCCTCTCCATGTGTATATATATATGCCGCGCGTGCATTTTTAAAGCGCGAGAGCCCACTCCAGACCTACATCCGTCCAATTTTTAACCGCATCTCCGATATAATTCTTTTAACCCGCAGCAGTCCTCCGGTCACGTCTCTCTCTGTTCGCAGCAACATCGACTAACACGATCTAGAGCCAGTCCACGTTTAGTTATCTCGTCAATCGGCATTAAACCGAGAGAGAGACCCAATTCCCGAACCCGAGCGCACACGAATAATTCCACTGGCCGCTCTATATAGACTCGCGCGACAACGCCGACCTTACCAGAGAGAATACCCACTTATAAATTCGGACAAGCGCGCTCGCGCATCGATAACGATACACATACACACAGTGAACTATAGCACTGCTGCTGCCTAATTCTCGCGAAACATCGTCGTCGACGTCCCAAAACACCGAGCTCTCTCCCCCGTTATACAAAATTTCAGTGCTCTCGAGAGCGCGACAGCAGCGAGGGGCGTAATGCCGAGGCAAGCCGCGGATGATTCGATTATTACAAACCGAACGCGCGATCGTCGTGCCTCGCGAGATTCGCTGTTCCCGCAATCGAAGTCTCGGACGCGTGCGCATTCTCGCTCGCTGCATGCATACACTCACCGTTGAGAGATGGAGCCTAGCTAGAGCTTCCCGGCGGACTCCCGATCAAACGATCAATTAATAGCGATCCGAGAAAGCGTCTTTCCTGCGGGAGTGACGCTCTATAGCTACCCCGTCACCCTGCTGCACCCACAGCCGCGCTTGCATACACTCACCTACACATAGACAATCCTCGGAGAAACCCGGAGAGATAATCCCAGCTGCATTAACTTGATGAGCTTCAAGCTCGCTCACTTGCTCTGCCTCTCTCTCTCTCGTTTCCGAGGCAGTTTCCGTGTTTCTCGCGCGCGCGCGGAGACTGCAGCAGTAGCAACAGCGGCTCCCGCTGGAGGCGCGCTAGAGACAAGATCTTGCTCGCGCGAGCGTATATCGGCGCGCGAGCATGCAGCTTCCTTATACCGGATCACTGCTGTCGTAATAGAGTGAGAGAGGGAGAGAGACTTGATTTGATTTCGTTAATTTTGCGCGAGTAGCTGCTCCTCCGCGGGGATGCCGCGCACCGCGTGTGTAGCGTACGCGCGTTGAGATACAAATTACGTTTTCGGGATGGGTGTATAATGTATAGGTACGTGTATGCGTTGTTAGAACGTAGTGCATTGTAGGTGACGCGTTGTGTGTTACAGCTGGAGCTGAATTTGTAATAACTGATAATTCAAGGATGTGTGGGATGGGTTTTCTGAAATTTCAAATTTAAATAATTATGGAATTCGTAGATATGAACTAAATTATTATACTGTTCGTTACTTGATAGCTCCAAGATACAGATATTAGAACTAACGAACCAACTGAAAATGCATAATTCACTACTCGCGAAGACAAGAGGTACAGTATCTGAATATTTCACGAAGCTGAAGAGATAAACGTGAACTCTGAAAAACTTGAGTGAAGTTACGAACAAACAATTTTAATATTAAATAAGTTTATAAATAATAAATGAGAGAAAACGAAACTCGAAGTAATAAACTTGGCAAACGATGGGGTCGGATGAACATTTTGAAGAAGGAAAATCAAAGCAGCAGTCGATTATCGGCAAAAATTAGTTGGAAACGCATTATAAACGACGCGACCGGGTAATTGAATTTTTACGAGAGAGAACGAAGAATAATGGCGAAGTCGACGTAATGAGGAAAGAAGAGAGAAAGACAGAGAGAGAGAACGCAGAAGCTGAGAGAGAAACTAGTCAAAGCGCGCGCGTACAGCGCTAGCTCCTGGTAAAAGACGAGAGAAGGCGGGAGAGATAAGGGCGTAAAAGGAAGCGAGCGAAAGGTGGAAAATACAATGCCGGCAAGAGAGGTTACTCCCTTGAGACCTTTACAATCGTCGAAGGTCGGAGGAGGAGGGCAGACTCCTTAAGCTATGGCACGGCTAATGTATCTATATATACAGCCGAGCCACGGATACCACTTCGGGGATAAACCTGCTGAGATTTCGTTTACTTCTTTAAGGTCCGGACGCCAATGAGGCGCGCTCGCGAAAGAGAAAGATCGAATTATTCATTTGCCATTGTCGGCCGGCCAACTTTCTTTTTTCGAAATATACATTCGAGGTTTACGTGGGTGCGGCTGCGTGTATTTATTTTCTCGATGCTGAGTTCCAATCGATACTGTGAAAAATAGTCCGCAGTTTTTTTCATTCTCAACGTTATTTTTATATAAATATATATAAATGTTAATTCGAATTGTGCTTCAAATAGAATTATCCGTCGTAATAATATGATTAGTGCGAATTTAAACGACCAAATGAGGGAGAGCTATTCTAGCAACAACTAAACTGGGTCAAAAAATTAAGCCCCTGGACAAAGTTCCGTCGCCCTGTCAGGAAACGAAGTTCAGCCGAGCTATAAATTTCATAAAGCATTCGATAATATATTAATAACGTCTTACACGGAGCTCTTCATTCTCTTCGAACTAGTTTTAACATCACAATTAGCAGAACTAAGTTTGGCTCGAGTCGGCTGATTAAAAATAAAAGCGGTGCCCCTCCTTTGAGAAAGACGAACTTGCCACTCAACTCTTGCGAACGAACGATTCCTTATAACTTTATTCCTCCTCTGAAAATAGCTCTATAATACGCGCGCACAAAATCACCCGAGAGTAAGCCGTTCTCCACCTGCAGCACGCTCAGTAGGCGATCCGCAATGACTATTAGCGGTACGGTATTTATCACGTTTACCGCGAGTTAGCGGTGCAGTCTGCAATCGTATTAGCGGAAATATGCTGTTGCTCCGCTATGCATCGTGCTAATACAACCGATAGGTATAAATCGCGAGGCTCTCCCTCTCTCTGCGCTGTTTTCTTTTTGTGACGTACGTCGTAATTATTCGTTGCGTGCGGAGCAGGCGTATCGCTTTCACGACGATAATTCGAACCGAGCTCAAACGGCAAATAGTAGGTTATGCTTTTTTTCACTGCGGACATGACAAGATGTCTTAATCGTTTGGAATTTATGGCGAGGTCTTGCTTTAAAATAGCTTTGGAGTATTCTAAATGTACTAAATATATATAATAAGATTAGTAGTGCTCGTTCTTGAAGAAAATATTATTAACAACAATTCTCTTCGTATTATTTTCTGCTATACATAATTCGTCAAAGTAGGTATGTTTACATTGACCACATCAAGCTCTATTTTCCAAATCGCGTAAAATTTTTTAATCAAGCAGATTAAACGCGTCACCGCAACCCTCTCACATAACTATACTCGCTAACAAACGTTTGCCATCTCTCCCATCGCAACAGCCGAACGAGAAAATTCCAGTCGTTCAAAGCTCCGCCGTCCCAATCCCATACTCGCACATACGAAAAAATGACATTAATTCAAGCCGCCAACGCGATAATACGCACCGAGTAAAGACAGACGAGATATCAAAGGATACTACTACACACCGCGCGTGTACACCGCTAATACATAGTACCGCTTACGCGCTCTCTCTACCTCAACCACATTCCGCAGGTACCACCACAGTGGACATGTCCTCGGCGTATTACATTATTATCCGTGCCAACGAGCGTAAAGCGCTCGAAGGGCGAGTTGAACCTCGAGGATTTCCCTGTATGTGGGCGGGCGTCAGTGTGTGTATAAGCGCTCGCGCAAATTCGCCTGTAGAGGACCAGCCGCGCGCGAGGGAAGCTCGAATCAACACCGTCATTTGTTTCGTCTGTCGAGCAGCGCGATAGTGAGAGAGCGAGCGAGCGTAAGCAGGTTATATACGTGCGTATTCATTTTCGGACTCGCGCGCGTAATTTAATAAGATTAATACTATGGGCGCATGAGATGGAATGAGCGAGCGCCTGTCATCAATCTTAGTTTGCGCGGTATTGTTCGATATAGGACGCGAGAATAGGGGGTTACTTCATTTAGATAAAGAGTTTTTGAGTATTTTATCGTCGTAATTAGATTTTTAGATGTTCAATGAGGTAAATGAGTTATTAATTATCATGGGAAAGTATTATGAAAGTTTGATTCGAACTTTTCCATGTCTGACCATGTTTCGTATTTATCTACTACTAGTGATTCGTGGCTTTCAAAAAAACTAATAGATTTGCTATCAATATTTGTTATTTTAATTCAATTAAATAGCACACTAAATTGTTCTATATATAATTTTGTATCTATACTACACACCCCTCTTCCACAAAATTATTCTTAAAAAACAGCGATACACGACTCCTAAACCCATCTCTTATAAAACATCGCAACCGAGACAACACGCGCGCGCTCCATTATTCCAACGACACATCCCTGCGCGCATCTCGCTAAATTCGACGTACCTACCTCGGCACTCCGCTCGCGCGGGAATCCTCGTTTTGCGTCGTTTCTAATTTTGGCCTATACATACTCAAGAGAGAGAGAGACTCGACAATGTTCTCTCCCTCCCCCTCTCACTCTGTGCTGCACGGCGCACAGCGACATTCCTAATCCATACCAGGCTTTTGTTGTCGCGGCGCGGTGCGCTGTTTCCCCGCGCGCGTCGCCTCCCGTACGTACACCGTCGTCTTCTCGCTTCTATAGTGGTAGTATAGCAGTACTCCCGAGCCGACCTCCTTTACCCCTTACGAAGGAGCGAGAGGAGGAGGAGGAGGAGTCGAGTAATGCCAAGATTATGTAAACGTCACTCTCTCTCCCTCTCGCTCGCTCGTGTGTCGGGAACGAGAGAGCAAGCATCTGCCTGGGCCTCGAATTGTGTGCCGCTGTTTCTGTCTCTCGCTCTCCAGTAAGAGCACGCGCATGCTCGTGTACACTGATGGATTTGGAAAATTGCGAACGGAACCGCGAGGAGAGAGGATGAAGGTTTTTTGCTGGTTTGGCAGAGATGTCGCGTTGACATGGGTTACGATGCGGAGGAAGGGAGAGATTGAGAAAGGTGCTTTTTTTGTCTTTCTTTTTATCTTAGGTCGAGGATATTTTGGGAGAGAAATGATCGGCTTGGATTGTTGAAGGGGGTGATTAAAGATATTGATGTGGTACAGAAACGTGTATCTAATGTACGATTGTGAGATATTATTATAATTGTAGGGGAATGCTTATAATTCTTATAAAATTTTTGCTTTTCTCCAGCTCCAGCACATGAGCTATACATACTTATTTTTAACCAATTTAGTTTCCAACAGCACAGTTACACTGCGTAACGTGTAAGCTTTAATCTTTATTACACCAATTATCATTACGCTTAAACGCGTGTAGCACACACGAGCGCGATAATGCAATTAACGTTATATACGTTAAACTTTAATGATTTTCTTTATCGCCCTGGGAAAACATACGGGGCGAATTTTCACGATCGCGCGAGCGCGCAAAAACTGCCCCAATTAGAGGAAGCGTGCCCTCAAATCCAATTTCTCTCTCTTCTAAATCCACGTTCTATAAAATCAAAATTAAAACCCGTAACATTTGCATGGACCGGTGGCTAATAAAATTATTCAAAACTCGCCTTTCACAAGAGCCAACATCAAGAGCCAGCGCGCGGTAGCCCGCCAAATCGCAAGACCATTCCCGAACTCGCGCCTCATCCTACTACTGCGCCTGGACGAAAAAATCCCCTCAATTCGAAGTTCATCAAGCCGATGTAATTAGTTGGCATTCCGCGGCTCTCTTGTCTCTCCCACTACGACGACGACGTCGGTGGTAGAGGCACAGCCGGTGGCCCAATTTAATATAACCTATGCATATTCAATAGGCCCGCGGCGGCAGTGCACTGCTGCTACCGGCGTCGATGCCGCGCAGCTGCTGCAAGGGCATGCGGATGGGAAAGCGGAAGGACAAATGCCTGGCCGGCTCGTCGTCGTCGTAGTCCTCGCTTTTCTTCCTTCCGCTTCTACCTCATCCCTCCGCTGAAAACTTGGAGCGGAACTTGTAGGGGAGAGAGAGGGGCTGAGGCGCACGGCCAATGATTACACTGCAATCTGACGTCGTCAGTCAGCGCAGCTGGGCGAAGTTCCGCGCGCGAAGAAGTTTATGTATGCGCGCGGACTTAAACAACTGCGAAGCAGGCGCACGCCTATGTCTGTGTATAGGTATATGAGTGTATATAGATGCTGAATTTGGCAAGAAGGGAAGGTGACGATGAGAGCCGCGCGCGCGCGCGCCGTCTGTTCGATCTCTCGCTCACTCTCTCTCTCTCTCCGGGCTTAGTCCCCAGTTAAGCTTTTACAATGCGCGAGGTAGATTGTTTCGGGGAGAGGTTGGCGTGGACTATTGTCTTGAATCGAGATGCGCTTTTCGAATTGTCAGCGATGATTCTTTAATCCGCGTTTCGAGTTCGCGCAGGCGTCTTTGGAAGTTTCGTTCGGTGTGATTAATAGTGATTAAGAGAATTTTCCATAAGTTTGAAAAGGCTTTTGGCATTCACTGCGAGTTGTAAATTTAAGCTACTTGACGATGGAATAAGTCGAGCAGATTTGGACATTTCATAATAAAAATTTGTTCAAGATAGAAGTTGGGTTAAACGCCGTTACTTTATCTCCAAAAGAGTAAATATTTGACCTAAATAAATAACGTAGTCATGTAAATTTTCAACAACAGTCATAATGAATTATTAATTAAATTTTCAGACCATCTAAAAACCAAAACCACTTCAAACAACTCTACCCTCCACCAGTCGAAACCAAAATTTTACCTTCACCTCGCCACTCAACGTAGACTGCCGACCTTCGCTTTTCCACAACTACCCTTTCCTCATTCTCCTCGGCACTTGTGCAACGCACTAATAATATTCTTAGCGCCACCATCAACGCTGTCGCGCAGGCGGCCCGTCAGAGCTCTATACGCATGCTTATACTTACTCTATCTCTCTCTCTCCCCGCGGCAACTTTTCCTTTATCCGCTTTCTCCCTCTCGTCTTCGCGTGCGCGACGATGGCGACGACAATGAATGGATGTCAAAAACGCAGCAATTAATTCAACCCTGCCGCGCCGCGTGGGCTGTAACAAAGCCGCGCGAGCGTGCCGCCGCACCCTCTTGCCGCGCCACACTCCAGAACTTGTTGGTACCGAAGCTAGTCGCGCCAAGGAGAAGAATACGAAGAAGACGGTGATGCTATACACGTTCAACAATACGTGCGGGACGGATTATCAGTCACCCTGACCTTTTTCTATTATAGCTCGATCGCGTAGCGCAATAATTCAATTTCACGGCGCGTTTGCTGATACATTATTTCCGAAAAATACGTTCGTCACATCGGTATAGTGAGCAGCGGCACGCGAGTTCTCTCTCTTTCTCTCGTGCTACTTACTTCCGCCCTTCAGCCTCTCGTACAAATAACTTTTTGGCAAAAAGAGAGAAGAATTATTCAAGCTTGGCGCGCGCGCACTCGCTCTAAACTCTGCGAGACTGCTTTTGACATCCGTTTAAATCCACGGTTTATATCGCCTGTTGTCAGTGGGCAAAGTTCGCTCTCTCTCTCTCTCTCTCTCTACCCTAGAACTTTCCTCCTCCGTACAGGCATCCCTCTCTCTCACTCGCATATCAGTGCACGTTACGTGGGTGCAGAAGTAGCATCAGCGTCGGCAGCACCGCTTCAAGAAGATGGATTCGTCGCGCGATACGCGAATCTCTCTCTCTCTCTCCAGCATCTTCAAAGCACGCGCGCTTCTCTCTCTCTTGAGGGGGCGTCAAGGGTACGATTAAAACGGACCTGCCTCTCCCGTCGCAGAGACGCGAGCGAATATCGCCGAGGGTAAACAAGGCGTAAGGGCGACGCATTTCCAAGCAATATCTTGGGGAGAGAGAGAGAGAGAGAGAGAGAGAGAGAGAGAGCGGCCCGAATCCAGGTGGATCGGTCGGATGCGCCGCAACGGCAAACACGCCACCGTGTAAACATCCGGGCCTGGCTAAACATGCCAACTTAGATTGCCATAACACTGCGCGCGACTGCGACTACGACGACGACTGTGCGATACTACTCGTTTCTACGTCTGGGCTCTTTTCGCGTGCAGCGCGCGTGGGTCGAGACTTTGTTTGAAGAGGGAGCAAGGCTGAGCGATTCGCGAGCGCGCGACCTCGTGACACTAATTTTGCGCCGGTTGCGCGCTGCAGAGCGAATCGCGGAATGATAATTAAAGTTCCTGATTAAATGCCGTCGTCGTGAGGAGGGCTTTTCGGTATGAGCCGGATTTGACGTACCCGGACGAATGAGCGTTTTTAACCTAAAAGGCTGGATTTGGCTTGTTATTAATTTATTTATGGAATGAGGATTTTCTAGATTTTTTTATAGTAGATGTTTTTAAAACCAAACAGATAAATTTAAATGAATCTGTGACATTGGTGGCTATCATTTCATAAAGTGTTCTAAAATTATGGTGCAAATGAGTTATCAGTATACTTTTCATAACGTCCAAAGTGCACTACGAGATAAATGGATTTTTAATATTCCACTCAATCGCATTAATCACCTCCAAATTTATCATACTCTTGGCCAATAAGAAACCCAAAGCCACCTCCATTTTTCACCCACCACCTCAACCGAGCAATTTTCGCGCGCTAATTTCCCTCCCCACTCCCGCTCCCTAATTAACGCGAGAGCTTTTTCCTCGATATATCGCGCAATCAGCTTCCTCTCTCTCCCATCTCCACGCGCGGCTATTTAATCAGCAGGCCGAGGGATGAGAGGGCCATTGATCGGCCTCTCCGACCACTACGCTAGTACCAGCGCATCTCTCCGGCTCGTCACACACAAGACGCAGCGGAGCGTAATCCTTTTTGAGGTTACGCGCAAGCAAGTTGCCCGTGTCCTTTGCGCTAATCTCCGACAATGCGCGCGCGCTCCACTGGCTGAGCTATCTGGCATTACACTCCGATCAACAGCGACTACGACGACGAGCGGAGGATATGCGATCCTCGTCCGGTTGCCCAAGATATATCCTCGTCCGTTGCACCCTCCTCCGAATGCTTATTAATACACGTGCGCTCGTGGGTAATGACGAGAGATGAATCGATCGGTTGATGAATTTGACTGTGGTGGTAATTGTTTATCACTTGACGGGGAATGCGACAGAGTTTTTGATTGTTTAGGGAAAGAATGCCATTGTGACCCGCAACGTTCGGAACGCTTACGCGGCGTTGTGAGGTATAATAGAACAATGGGAGCATTGTGGAATTTATCTGAGTTTCGTGTGTGAATGCTTCTGCTGTGGAAATTATTGTATCGCTTTTAAGAACTTTATAAACGAGCATATAATTTTGCCGGTTAAGTATATGCAATATAGCAGCACGAATAATTGAAAGTACATTAATTTCGGTTCAGTTGTTCAATTATTAATATAAAATATATATAATATTGAAAACTTATATAATTAGTTCAACGGTTTCACAGTTTCCGTTCGTTATCTAATGTACAAAGTCACTCCAAAAGTTTCAATTAACTTTTCATTTGTAGAATAATGAATTAAAAAACAATTTCGAAACATGTTCTTTATGAAAAAAAAAAAACGTTATTTTTAACACCCACGCACCGAGCACAAAACATATTCTCCCTCTGTCAGCAACTAAAAATTCACCTCCCTTTCAAATTAAATGTAAAACGCGCCTGCGAGCACGGCTCCTACGTCAACGCATGAAAAAAAAAGAAAGAAAATCTTTACGGGTCGCACACGGGCCAACCTATGCGCGACGCGTCACACACGAGAAAAGAACGGCGATGATTTTTTTCCTCTCCCCGTTTAATGTGTAAGACCGGGGCTAGAAAATATTACGGTACAGTAAAGAATACCGTGACGACGAGGAAGAAGACGACGACGGGAGCAAGGACAGCAAGGAAGCGGTCACGACGCGTACATTTATGATGGCCGAAGGGTGGCCGTAAGTGCGATATAAGATGTCGTACGGCCAGCCGTAAAACTGCCCCGGGGATAAAGGAACCGTTCCTTTCTTTATTATCTGCTTTACTACTGAGATATACTAAAACTTTGGAATCGCGATTGACTTATCCTGTTTGAAAGTCCGGGGACATCCCCGATATTATCCGGAGCCCCGGGGCACGCGCAAGCGACGCGGCCGCAGTAAAAAAATTGATTTTACGACTGGATAAACAAACTTTGTTTAATGAAAAGTAACCTATACGTTTCGTTTTAGAATTTCTATACGAGTTTTTGTCAAAAGGAATGTTCTTTTTTTTCTTTTCAAGAGAAAGGATTTGGCATGATTTTTCATTAATTTTAACAAGTTCAGCTTTTTCCGAGTTTTGGTCGGAGTCAGGGGAAATTTTTAAACTCCAGAGATTATTTTATATGAAATTCAGTGCTAACGCAAACTGTCGAACCACACGTGGATGACAAATATCAAAAGTGGGTCAACAAACGTCAAACGTATTCGTCAGCTAGTATATTCCGAAGTTTTTTTTTTATGAAAATCGAAAGGACTGATTTTTAATTTAAAAATTGCGTTAAAATATTCTAAAGGTTGATTTGCATTGATACCGAATAAAACTCAATTAAATGAAAGATAATAGCATCAAATCCTCTATTTTTTCAAAAAATTATACTTATTGTATCTTATTCGTAAATGAAATATTTTACAAATCGTAATCATAAAACTCAATAAATAAAATTTCATACAACAAACATAATTACCAAAAAAAAACATTTTAAAAATCATATTAATAATCAATTGAAATTTAATCCTGAGAAAAAAAGAAAATTGATTCGCGTAAGACGACTTCTCGGTACTCTACAAAATTCCTTCAAACAGCTCGTCGGCGATCCGCAGCCCCTCTCTCGCTTCCGGCCGCGAATACGCTAGATAATTATCCACCTTGGCCGTCAATTAGCTATGACGGTAACGAGATTCAAGTATGCAGCGCGGAGCCGACCGACGGTGGCAACCGGATCGCCTCCTGAAATTCGATTCTCGCCCGGACGATCGCGTGTCCTCCTCTCTCTCTCGCGACACGCCGCCCACGCGGAGTATATACTGCAGTACCTGACATTTCTCTCTCTCTCCCACTAACGTGCACAAGGACGGCTAATTGCGGTGATCCGCAGACAAAACGCGCGCGTCGCCAGCTCCTGCAACCGACACAACTCTCTCTCTCTCTCTCTCTCGCTCTGCCTTGTGGAGGAGGAGAACGCGTCGAGTCATGTTCCGGCGCCGTGGAAGGACCGGACAGTGAGAGATTGCGGTATTTTCGCTTTGGCAGTTCAGTTCGCGTGCGAGGAGCGAGAGGTAGTGTAGCGAGCGTCTGTTTATCCGTCTCTGGCGGCGGCGAGGAAGCTCTGTCTTGCCGGGGCCTCGTTACACTGTCACGAGCATAGACTCGTGATCCGAGTGGCTGGTTCCTGTATAGGTATATGTGTATAGGTACGGATGCTGCGAGGTTCGCTGATTCGAACGATTAATGAAAATGGTTGCGAGCTGGTGTACAGGGGATTTATGGTGCTGCGCGGTTTTCCCGAAGTGCCGATGGCGCTCGATGCGATCTAGATTTTAGACGTCGAAGCGATTGTTTGCTTTTCAAAGAAAACCGAATGAACTTCGTTAACTTTACTTCAATCAACTGTTTTAACGCTATCTTAAATTAACTAATAAATTTATACATAAATTATTTAGAATCCATCTAATTTGTATGTATTTCTCAACCGTAGAATTCAGCTCGTTGTAATAAACAATTCGTCCATCATACTCATTTGTTCCACTATAAAAAACGTTATCACAACAGCCCCTATACGCAAAATTAAAACACATCACAGCTAACCCGAGCCCGGAAGGCCCTTCGAGATTTACGATGAAAAATTAAAACGCCCGCCGCGTCGCACAAACAAGCTGCCGCTCGCGACGAACTTCTATATATCACGCGCGCGTATAATCTTTGTGTACAAGCGCACCCCGCGGAACTTTATTTATATACGTGCGCGGAGCCGTGCGAGGGAGAAAACTCGATTCTTCTTTCGAAGCTCGTGCGCGCGCCCGCGCAGCTAGAGTCGTTCATCTTTCGGCGCGTCGATGCATCTTCTTATATGCAGCTCGTAAGACACTTTCGATCATAGCGCAGGCGGGTAGCCGTAGCCGGACGATATATATTCTCGCGACGTGCGCCTCTCTCTCACTTTCCATCCCCTTCTTCGTGACGCGCGCTCAGCTCGCTCGGAGAGGAAGGTGATGGGATGAGAGGGGTATAGTGGCATATTGCGGGAGGTTTTTGTTTGGTCAAAAACAATGTATCGACGGGGAAAACTTTTCGAAAGAGTTTAAAGTTTAAGAAGGTTTAAATTAAAACAGAAATGGTGGGCAATTATCGTAATAATTATTACAAATTGATTCTACGTATCGCAAAATTTATTCTCTGTTTTATGACTGTTCAAGAGAATTCGAATATAAAACTTCTCTTATATACCTCTTTATTTTAAGAATCTACACGGAATTAAAAAGGTCCTCCCTTATATCCCTTATAACCCTTTAAAATATAGTCAAGCTCCAACTGACGTCGCCGTACAAAAAATACTCAAGCAAAGTTAAATTATTTAAATTATTGCCGGGCTTTTAGATAATCCTATATTGTCACACTCAGCTCAAGGGCTCTTGAATTCCTTGAAATATTCTCCACATTTGCCAGGAGGATATAAAATTAGAGCGTGCAAGCGAGTGAGCGAGCGGACCGTCTATAACCTTGCCTCCTTACACGTGAAAAATTTTTGAAAATTACATTTTTCATTTGCACAAAGAGGATAATTCACTTCCTTCCTACTCTCTCTCTGTCTAGGCGCGCCGCGAGTACGGCCAAATAAGATTTGCAATTTCTCGCGGAATTCTCTCTCTCACCCCTCCCTCTTACTCTCTTTCTTCTCAGCCGGGCAAAAAGGAAAAACAGTTTACATCATTCTTTTTGAGAAATTTGCTTAAAACCGAGCTTCAAATTCAAGACGTTCTCCGTTGTTCCGGTGGGAATTTCTCGCGCGAAAAATGAAAACTCGGGCGCGGGTGAGAAGATTCATACGGCGAAGGACTATCAGGGTGGATCCTACAAGGACCTTTTGCTCCCGATCCGTCTTATATATAGAGAGAAGCTGCTGCTGCCGCTTCTGGTGTGGTGCGGAGCGCGCGAGAATTTCGTATGCGAGCGCCCGCGCGCTAAGAAAGAGAACGAGGATGTTCCATTCAGCACAGCTCTCGTCCTCCATCTTTATTCCTCGCTTCCTTCCTACCTTTCCTCTCTCTCGTTCTCGTGGCGTGCATGAAAAAAAGAGAGGGCAGCGGTATAGTACGACGGCGTGGCTTGGAAAGTCTGTACCTCGCACACGCGCTATTTCGATTACGTTCTATTATTCCGCTTCGCTCTCGGCGCTTGAATTCTCAAAGCGTATCGCTTGTTATGAGAGAAATGAAACTCATCTGGTGCTTTCTTGAAAACTTATGCTTTATTCTTTTTAGTGTGAAGAGATTTTTTTCGACGGTTATTGTAAAAAAAACTTTTTTGAAAACGATTATCTCTGAAAAATATTTATTTTACTTCAAGAGAAAACAAGTTTCTAAATCATGTAGTTCTGGACTAGATTTATCTATACTTTTATTGTAATAAAAGTTGTTATAAATTTTTTTATGGATTATGCACCGTTTATAATGCCACCGTAAATTACCCCAACCTTTAATCCACGCAAATGGACGCTGCGCAAATACAATTTAAAAACCACCGTGTATCTTATAATAGCGCTAAGTACGTAAACTGCGCGAGCAATATTATAAGTACTCTTAAAGTTATAAGTAATATAAGTTCCTTTAAAGTTCGCAAAACCGCTCCCTAAACTCCTTATTCCCCCGACTAAATTCCCGACAACTTTTTACAATGCACACACAGAGAGAACAGAGCACGACCAAGCCTACCTACCACCACCACCACCTACATACATAAAACAGCGAACCGGTAAGATAAAACCAAGAGAGACAGAGAGAGAGAGAAAACCCGAGCGAATATCGCAAGTAGATTAGTTATTCTTAATCCTCGTGGGAAATTCGGGGCGGGCCAAGCAGCGGCGGCGGCGGCCCAATTAATATCTCGATTCGAAATCTTATTTCGCGCATACTTGCCCATTGTGGCACTCCGCTACACACCTTCTCTACTACCGCGAGTTTCTCCGACTCTCAGGCGCGCAGTTTGGCCTCGCTCGCGCCGGAAATCACAAATGAATACGTAATGCGGCGGGGCCAGGTGAGCGCGGCCACCACCGCCGCCTAGACCAATCGGGAGCGTGGCGGCATTTTCCGCCCGGCGAACTTGTTATCCCCCTTTTCCCAGACTCTGCGTTCTCTTGGCAAGTGCTTTTTACGCGGGTGTGCGCGCGCGGGGGGCTGGAAATCGTCCCTGGGGATAGGACGTTCGTACTTTCCCTCGCTCTCTAGTTTCCGGGTTTCTTCCGGTTGGAAGTAAAACGAGATGCAGCGAGGGTAAGGGGTAGTAGCGCGGGGACGAATGTAATTTAATGATGGACACGGCGGGCAAGGGAACCATTGGTCGCTGATAGCCTTGACATTTTAATAAGCTGTTAAAAGTGGGCGACGACTGCGTTGCCGGGGAGTTGATTGAAATTGCTCCTTCATTATTCAGATAAGCTTTGTTGCATGTTGATGGAGTGAAGCGAGGTAGTTGAATATTTTTAAACTTTTTAATAAAATAACCTATTATTCAGATGATGAGTATAAGAGGTATAAAATTTATTCTGAAAATACAAAAAGATACATTTTTCTTGAATACACGTCTGACCTGATTTGACATCCATCTACTTACCTATAAAATAATTCTAAATTAGGTTTAGAATATTTTTGCATGTGTTATATATTTCAATTTATCTGTCACTAATAGAAATCAACAATAAAAAAAAGATTGTCATCAAAAACACGGCCGTCGCGCATTCAACACAAATTCATTCGACACTCACCGAAGTATCGACTCTCCCGCTCTTTGCGGGTTTACCTTCGATCCATCCTCCCAGGAATAAGAATGAAAAACATGTATATATTCAGCACGAAGACTTTCCAAGTAGAGAGACTGCAGCAGCTACTTACACACGCGAAACTAGAAAAAAGAGTCCTCCCTTTTCGCTTTCGACTTAAACGGCGTGAGAATGGGGTCGGTGTGAAGTCTGTCACTCTCTCTCCTGCTCTCCCAAGTATAGCCACGCGCGTTCCCGATTTTCTTGAGTCTCTCTCTCTCTCGCGCGTTAGAAAAAGCGAGAGCGAACGCAAGCCTTCGTCGTCGTTCGTTCGCACACGAAGAGGATCGAAAACGTCAAGACGGAAAAGTACTTGTCTCCCCGTTCGAGTGCTTGCCGAAGACTTGGCGTATCTGCTCGTGCATAAGTAAAAGCGCGAGCGAACGCGCGCATCACCTTAACCTCCTTCCTTTTCCCCCCTACACCTCTTCTCGCTCTATCTGCCACTTTTGCTCTTTTCCCACACCCTCTCTCACCGGAGTCTGCATTTTCGCGCTTACGCACGCCTGCTTTTATATATATACACGCGCGCTGCACAATGAGACTCCCAATCACATTTTCCATTCGCCGTGCGGAAGGAAAAAGTTGATATTGCGCAGAGCGGGGGGAGATCGCGCTTCCGCGAATCCCTTCAAATTTTCATGAAGCGGCTTAATTCGCCACTGGATGGAGAGAGAGGGAGGGAGGAGGAGAGAGAAACGAAACGGCGTGGGCCGAACGGAATGAAATGGAACGCGGCTGCTGCTACTGCGTTGGATTTCGGTGCAAGTGGGAGAGAGGAAGTAGCGCGCTATGTCGGGCACGAGAAACCTTCGTAAGGTGAGGAGGTTGAATTTGAGAGCGCGAGTCGAAGGAAAATTAGATAGTTTATACATAGCGGGGGGTTTAATTATTAATTTCGGGGAAATTGCGAGATTTGATTTTGAAAATTCTGATTTCAGCTAAAGTTTAAACTCCGCGCTGGATTGATTTACGTAATATAGCATTTTACATGGTTTTATATAGCTGGGAACGTAGAATTTTTCCAGAGAAAAACTAATTTAATTGAAAATATATTTTTCACAGAGTTATGTACGTTCAATTACATTACAATTTTCAATAAATAACTTGCTAATGAATTCAACTTTTAATTAAATAAAAGCACAAACTATAATAATTATTTTTAACGTGCAGAAAAAAATTCTTTTAATGAAGTTGTATACGATTGCAGTGCTCTATATTTTACTGGAAGCTAATTAAATAATAATACCAGTTAAATATAAACGTAATCGAGTTATTTATGAGCTAAATGTCGTTTTAAATTTCATATTTAATAAAAAAGTTCTTGATAATTTGCGATTATTAAAATTTAAAAACTGCACAATAATAGCGCATATAATTTTTCAAGATTTACCCTCTGAGTACTTATTAGATTTCAAGCTCGCGACTCTAAAGCAGGAAAGAGAGAGAGAATTTTCTATTTATTTTTTCGCACACGGCAGAGAGAAAAATCTCGCGAGAGCGAGGGAGAGAGAGAGAGAGAGACAACGAAATAAAGAAAGGAAAATGACGGTAATGGAGAGCGGGGACAAGGACGGGGAGGAGAGACAAGGAACGCGCTCCCGGGTAAGAAAGAAGGAAAATGAGAACGGGAAAAAAGAAAAGAGAAGAGAGGGAGAAGGAAAGAACGCGAAAGTTGCGAATGTGTGCATGATAAATCGCAGCCAGTTACGTAAGTACGTTAGCTACATACGGCGGCGGAGCAAGTGCATGTATAACTGCGCGCACGTAAGAGACAGAGAGAGAAAGAAACGCGGGAAACGAGCAGTCAGAGGGAGAGAGAGAGATAGAAATGCTGGGAAATAAAGTAGCACGGGCACAAAAGGACGAGGACAACGCGCTCGCGAGATGGGGGAGGGAAAATTATTATTGGAGAATTTATTTTAGCCGGCAGGAATTATTGCTGCCATTATGCCGACGAGCGAACACGTGTTTTATATGCGCTCGCGTGGCCGGGCACTCGCTCATAATGGCCGCGCCGAAAATTCTTTCCTCGGACCCGGACGAGAACGAGTATAGGAGAGAGAAAGGACGTGAGCTTCTACGCATTCCAGCAGCATAAGGACCCAGGGTCCTTCTACGTACCTCGGAAAATAATTAGCCGGGAGGAGAGGGGAGGGAGAGAGAAAGAGCGAGACGATGAATGGAAATGAGAAAGGGTCTGAAATATTTCGTATGGTTATGCGCCGGCGGCTGCTGCTGCTGCTGCTTCCTTCCGAGGAAATTATCTGACTCTGAGAACAGCGAACGGAAGATGTGCTGCGCGCGTAATTGCTCGCTTAGCAGATTTTGATTTTTTACACTTAGGGTATAATCCATGTATCCATGTATTCTTTTTGAATATTTTAAAAAGTAAATTTGCTACGAGTAAACGTTTTTGTAGAAGATTTGTATTTTTCTCTTTATGTTATTTTCTTCAGAAGACTTACACGCACAAAAATACTTGACCAAGTTTTTTTATCATCTTTTATGAACAAGTAGGAAATCCAAATATACCACTCCTATATAAATAAATTTATTTCGCCATATTCCTTCCAACCAGTTTACGAGCATCACGAATCACAAATATTCATATATTTACGAAATAAATATAAAATACATTTCTTTATACAGCGCGTGCAAAATCATATTCCCCCTGCAGCCGCTCATACTCCGCACATATTCAATAAAAGAAACATATTGCTACTGCTGCTCACAAGTGTGCACCTTTCCCACCAGAAAACCCAAAATAGCCCGCTCGCGCAAAGAAGCGACACACATTCGACTGAATATAACGTTATTATCCGCAGTTCCCAAGCGCCGGCGCGCCAGCCCCACTATATACACGAGAAATTCGAGCTCACGCGCGGCAGCAGCAGCGCATCGTATATCAGCCGCGAACTCACCGCCGAGTCTCGCAACAAGTGCTCGCGGCCGAATCGCATTTCCGCGTAATTACAGAATCCCGCTTCACGTCCACCTACGCGCGCACACACACAAGAAACTATACAGAAGAAGAACCCGAATGCAGCAGGAGTACCAACTATACTGGAGTGTCCATATACTCGAGAGCGAAAAGAAAAACATCTGCACACTTGGCCCCGTGATTTTCCCTTCAATTTCAAAAGGTCCGCGCGTGCGTTCTATATCCTTTCCTTCCCATCAAATACTCACACACGCACACGTGAAATAAACTTTTGCCTACGAAAGCTGGGGAATACACTTCGGCCGCTTTTACCCCTTTGGACGCAGAAGCTATCTCGCGGCGGAGCCGCCGCCGTCGCGTTCGACGTCGCGGTTTTTGAAAGCCTCCGCGTGCTCGCGCAAAACAGACTCGCTCGCTTCGTATGGAAAGAGGCGAGAGAGAGAGAGGGTTTCCGCAGCCGAGAGAAACTGCGGCTGCGAAACCGCAAGCTACTACAACGCCGCGAATCCTGGAGAGACGAAGGGCTGCGCGCGCGCCCCGCGCCAAAGCTCTCTAACGAGCTTACTTCCCGTAATATCTCGGGCGTTTTAGTTTAGCCGAGCGCAGGAGGAGGTGGGGGAAGCCTGGCGCCGGGGGAATAAATTCGTTTACAATTAATACGCCCGCGAGGTAACGGCGGTGTAGACGGAAGCGTGTGTGTGGGTATAAGGGAGTTTTCGTGATGTCTCTTTTGACACTTCTTTAGGGAATCGTGGTGGGGTGAAAGTATAATTAGAGATTGATTTCAAAGAGTTTTTTTAATTATATTGTAGTGTAAATTTTAGCGTTTATGTTGCGTAGTTACATAAAAACATGCTTTACTGTTGGCTAATCGAAGCAATTACTGGAAAAATCGAAATTTCAACAATTTGTGAGAACAGTTAATGGCATATATAACTCGAAAATTCGAAATTCCGGCCGCCAAAAAGGACGAGGAAAATAGAGAAAGAGAAGGACGGCATTTAAAGAATGTAAGGTTGGTGAACAATGGAAACGAAAAAGAGACTATGTCTCCCGTGACTCTACGCGGGTGCACGCTCGCGAAGAGAGCGAAAAAAGAAAAGTGGTCGCGTACAGAGGGTCGAGAGCTAGAGAGAGAGAGAGAGACTAAAGTTGCCGGGCGAGGAACGCAATCGAGTGGGATTAAACCTTCTCGATTGCCTCCAACTTCACGCGGGTTCTTCTGAGGGACGATGAAAGGACGCGAGAGCGAGCGCGCGCTACTCTCCACTCGATTCCGGCGGATCGCACGCTGTCTCTCTCTACCCCCTCTACCTCGTTCTTCGGGGTTAATTGGACATTTTTTATTGTCAATTTGTGATTGAGATCGCGCGCAGCTTTTGTCGGGAGGATAGAAAGAGAGAGAGAGAAAGAGAGTCGGATGACCGCCTAGAAAAGGAGATCAGCCGGAATGAGGCGCTTTGTCGGTGGAGACGGGAAGAGACAGAGAGAAGGATAGCGGAGACGGCTCTTATCGACACTAATGCAGCTACGCTTCTAAATCTTCGCCTCCTTTTTCGCTAAATGGTGATTCGACGCGCTCGATGGCAAGGTTTTCAGGAACGTTGACGGGAGCTTCGTAATAATCGCGCGCATTGAAACGATTGATTTCAATTTTTCATATTTCTTTAAGTCTGTATAGTTTTTAGAAAATACAGGTGATATGAGAAATTTAATGTTGCATGAATTTTGCTCTGGCCTTATAATAAAAGAGATAAAGAATGCAAATGTCTATTCCATTTTGTTTAAAAGTAACGATGGATGTGAATAATGTAACGGATAAATTTCTGAATGCCTGACAATCACGTGATTATTTCTACTAAAAAGCAATTTAATATTGATCTCATATTGCATAGGTAAAATTAAAAGAAATCATTTGTTCAAGTGCAATTGAATATTCGACTATAATGGCTGAAAAACTCCTGTCCCCGTAACCTGTTCAAATATATATATTAGTTAAAAATTAAACTATTTGTATAAATAATCTATTAAAATCCGAGCATCGCAATAAGTATAATTTTATATTTATATTTTATATTAGATTAAAGTGGTGATATTCAAATGACTTATATTTTTATGACATTTTAACGAAATTGAAATTTAAGAGCTAGCACTTAAAAAACGTTCACATTAAGCTGTAGGATGAATTTTCACGCGACGCTAAAGTGAAACGTGGACAAAAATTTATACACACTTTTTATTATTATTTAATTAACGCGAGTTTTAAACTACTGGAGTATGCAACTTTCATAAAATGCACTTCCCTCTTCACCTCTCTACCTCTCTTGGAGCTTTCAAAAAATTTCGCAAACCTTCGTTAAGAAAACAAAAATAAAGCAATCAAAAATAATAATCAACATCAAACAATCCACATTATTCCAACAAACGAAATTTAAAGTTCTACGCAGTCAAACCTTTTAATTCAATTCCACGCCTCACGGGTGAAAACTCGAAAAATCAAAACGCGAAAGGCAGCAGCGCAGGTCGACCTCGCGCTCGCCCCTCCCTGGCTTTCGTTGTCGGCGACGGCGACGTCACGCTCGGTTTTTCTCGAGGACGGTAATCCCCCGCGTAGAATATTCCACGTGCTCAAACGGAGGATGACGAAGGACCGAGGTAGAGGGAGCGAGAGCGAAAGAAAGAAAGAGAAGAGGGCATTCGTGCTCTCTTCCAGACACGAGCGCGAGAAGGATGGAGGCTCGCAGCGAAGAAAAAAACGAGAACGCGCAGCTGAAGGAAAGAGGTCTGCTGCTACCGCCGCCGCTGTAAGAGAGAAAAGAGGAAAGTTCTCACTTTGCTACTTTAGCCGGAGACTGTTGCGAGCTAGCACATACACACATACAGCAAAAGAGGAAAGAGCGGGCGCACTGAAAAAAAGTGGAGGACAGAGAGGGCGAGGGAGAGAGAAAGAAAGGGTCGCGCGAGCGTGCGAGTAAGAGAGAGGACGCGGTAGGCAAAAAAGCGAGTCGCCATGCCAGTGTGTGTGTATGCGAGCTCGCGCGTCGGGGCTAAATCGCGGACATTTTTATATGCTTACACGGCAAAAGCTCTGAAATATTAAACGCGCAATTACCGGGCCCATTCAGCCTGACGCTGCGAGACGTATACACGCGCCGTGCGCGCAAGCTCGCGTCTCGCAGATAGAGAGAAGCGCTAAGAGAGAGAAAGACATAGAGTCCAAAGAAGGACACCCGGCCGGGGGGAGAAGCCGCCGCTACTGCAGTGCTTGTAAGCTTACGCGCGTGACACACGCAACGTCTCGCCGCCGACGCCACTACCTTCTCCCTTCTTGCACGCGCGCACGCGACTTGTGTCAGTGTAGAAAGAGTGGGAGAGAGCGCGCGATGATAAAAAGCTCATATGCGAAAGATGAAAAGCTTTTAAGAGACGGTCGAGCGAACGCGCACGAGCTCTCGCGCTCATTGTTTCTAGCGTTGTGCAAGCACACGACTTTGTCGCTTGTTGCGCGGACCATTGCGAGCGCGTTTCTAAATATAGATGGAAAAAAGCGTGCGAGGCGCAAGCGAGAGAGAGAGAGTTATATAGCGTATGAGCTTTTTAAAAGCTCTCGACGCTCCGGGAAAAAGGGGGATATTACAAAAAAATCGCGAATGGGAAACAAAGGCCGAAGGAAGCGTTGTAAAATGCAGAGGCGGCACCGGCGACGACGACGCGCGTAGGGATTTTTCGTCGTCGGCGGCAGCAGCAGCAGCGGCTGCGACGGAGCGCAAACGTGATGCGTTCTCGAGCTGTGTGTGTGTGTGTTTTATCAACTTTGGACGGTTAAAGAGGGAGAGTCCTCGCTTTTTGCGGCTCTCGCGGATGAAATGTTGTTAAGGTTAATGGGGTGGAAGTATGCAGAAGAGTGTATGGTACATTTCATGGGTGAAGAGTATTTTTAATGTGGAATTTAAGAATCAGCGTGTTATTTACGTAAACGTTTTGTTATACTGTAGTGGAAAATGAATTATATTAAAAGGCAAAAATTGAAAGATTTCATTCCCAAAGGTCATTAATCTACGCAAATTACACTTTTAAACTGAAAGAATTGCCGCATTACATCACTTCGTTTCTCCTCGAGATAAAATTACACAGATAGGCGAAATAATAACAATCTCCCAACAGCAAAGGCGAACTATTTTAATAAGCCGCTAAACTTTTGAAGATACACTCTTAATTCAACAGCTGGAACTTCATAATAACCGTAAAGAAAAAACAAGTATAAAAACGGCCGCGACCATAAACTCGACTCTCTACTCCACGAAGACGAAGCAGCAGCATCACGACAACAGCGCCAGAGAAGAAATTTCGTCGACTCTCTTATCAACTTCGGATACTTAAGAGACTACCGGCTAGCAGCAGCAGCAGCAGCATCGACATGAAAAATTCGCACGCAGCCTTGCGCGCGCGCAGAGTTGATATCGTAAAGCCGCGCTGTATACGGCGCGTTAACGCGTAAAGCGGAGGAAAAAAGTATGAAGCGCCCGCCTCCCACGCGCGCGTAGAAGAAAAGACACACAATGCACGTGTACGCGCTGAAACCTACACATACACAGACACCTACATGCAGCTATACATTATCCAGCAGCCATTTCGGCACAGCGTGCGCGAGTGCGCGACGTCGAGTTTACGGGCTGCTCCATCACGAGCAGAGCTTAGCTTATCTCGAATGCGGCCGCGCGACGTTACCAGCCGAGCGTTCGCTATCTGAGGCTTCCGTCTCCTCGGAGGAACTGTGCTGCAGCCTGTGTACGAGAGAGCGAGAGGGACTACTAATTCGCCGCACGCGGTCAAACGATGCAACGCTTGCGCGCGCGAGAGAGCGAGCGAGGCGGCTCGTTACCCAATTCGCCCTGAAAGTTCGGCCGAAGATTAGGGCCGCGATTTATAGTGGTATATAGTGCGCCGCGCAACCTCGCCATGGCTAGCAGGCCTGACAATAAATTCCCCGCGCGATATCGCCCGTTTATGGAGAAGCCCCGCCGCTGGTGTAGTGCTCTCAAGTATTGACCGGGTTATTGTGGTACCGGCGCCCCGTGTGTGTGTCGGTTTATACTGGCGGATTTTGAGAAAGGGGGCTTTAATCCGGCATATATCGGACCGGCTGATAACGGCGGAGGTGTGTGTATGTAGCGCGATGTGGCGTTTAACGATGCTAGATGAGTTATGCGCTAGATGTCTCGCCGATTAGATATATCCGGGAAGAGTTTTATTAAGGAAGGTAGCGTTTTGGTATTTCATAATGTGGCGGAAAGTTTAATTGCTAAATATCGGGTTTTCATTGCAATTGTCGGTCGGTATGAAGACATCCTCACTACGTTATTAAAAATTTACAGCTTAATGTAACCTTTATAAGCCAATAACCTACTTTTTCATAATAAGGAGAAGTCGAGAAAGCATAATCCGAATCGAATTCCGATCACAAGCGGTGTATGTATCATTTCTTACGAACGTCACGTGTACCGAGGGAAAAAAGACAGAACCGTATATAGACGTTGGTACAACGCTCGTCGCAATTGGATAACAGTCATCTCGGCGAAAAAATAAATAAAGTTTCGCGACGAAGTTCATCCTGCGGACGATCTCCCTCGACTCTCCCGAGGACGAGAGGCGGACAACCGATCCGCGGCTGCGGGAAAGGAAGACCGATCCCGCGGGACGTCCGCCTTTGCCGTGCGGGAAAACTCCGTCGCGCTCGTATAGCGATTTCGGACGCGGCGCCTATTAGTTCCGCCATTTGACCTCCTCGCGGTTCTCTGTCATATTTTATGAAACATCGCTGTTTGAACTGTCCTGAGGTTATATATTATTAATGTTTTACTGAAAATCGCGTTTTAAGTGATTTTGAGATATTGTGTGTAGCTTAAATTTAATTTATCGAGTTATAAACATTTCAAACTATCTGTATTCCTGTAAAATATAGTTTTTGGTATACACTTATTTCTGATTTTCAGTTATATTCCACTAATGTATATTTGGAGAGAGTATGCAGCCCTTTTACGATGGCTTTCACTATGAGAAAGATGCATTTCCATAAAAGAAAAAAGTAGTCATTCATTTTTAATCATCCCTAAAATCATAAAAAAAAAATCAAAAACCTAAAAGCATATTTCGGAAAAGGCAAAAGTAAGTTCAAAAAGATATGCAGCTTGGAGCAACCTCGTCATGCTCTAAAAAACTCTCTCTCACTCTTTCTCCAAGCACACGGATGTGAAACTCGCCTCGTGCAGGACGCCACGCAGCTAGCGAGGCTACCGCACGCGAAGCGAAAAGAAAAAGAAGACTCCCGCATGGGGGTCGAGACACTGGACGCCACTTAAGCTATGTAAACAGTTTCGGCGCTGGAGCTGGAGCGAGAGAAGACCTCGAGGTCCATCTCCCTACTACTTCAGCGCCATCAACGCCCTCTTGAATATCTCTCTACTTCCAGCGGCGAGAGAGAAGGACAGATCGAAGGATACCGCAAGCTTCCCTCCCTCTCACTCTCTCTCTAACGAAAAACCCTCGCGAGTGCAAGCTAGTCGAGATGGACTTGTGTCCACAAATGCCGCGGGAAAAGGGGCCGAAGGGGTGGAGGAGGAGGCTGGGTACACAGAGAGCGCATAACCGACGCGAGAGACGCTGAATGAGCCCGACTCGTTATAAAATGCATGGGATTTCGCTTTAACGCAGAGTTTGCGCTGCGCACGATCCCCCGGCAACGCGTATTTAGAGTCCACCGAGAGAGTGTGAGTGCGACGAGAGATGAATGCAACAGGGTTGCGGAGACGACGCAGTGCGGAGAGGGAGGCAAGAGTGAGAGAGAAAATAAGGAGGTCGCGGCGCACGGACGGTCCGTCGAGACATGCGCCCGCGCGCGCGCGCGACTTGGATGAGGTGAGGCGAAGATGCTATGCGCGAGTAGTATAGTGTCTTCTTGAAGATTTCGTGAAATGGGATCGTTGGATTTTTAAAGTAAGCGTACGTAGCGTTATTTAACTGATAAGGTTTTTGGAACTTGTGTTTCATTATGATAAAAAGAATAAAATTCAACGAAAACACCTTCCACTGCAATCTTATGATTTTACTTTAAAATGATGGAATAACACTGATTACTTTATAAATTACACGTAAGTTATTCAGTTCCAGTGTTTCAATTTGGGAAGTGAAACTTTTTATTAACGATTTTCGCAGATTGTATTTTGATGTAATCAACTTGCTCGCCAATAAAATTCAGCACCCTTTGAAATTTGATTTTAATGGCTCGTTCGGGTGAGAATTCTCGCGTTAAATTACTGAGCAAAAGCGGTAATGTGATTTCCATGGCTTGTAATTGCAATATCATTACAATTAAATGCGTATTAATCTGTGCCGTTTTGAAACGAAATACAGATTCATTTTGACATTAAGAGAATTATTATTATTATTGTTGTTATTATAGTTCAAACGCGGTAAGTACTCATTGCTATACTCGATTCATCTGCATAATGTATTTACCATTGATAACAAACGCAACCGATATTTTGATTGTTCTGCTTTATATTCCGCACCAAAAAATATTATTCCTCGTTTATACGTACGCATACCAACGGACATTACTGTAATTTACATCAAATAATATCTGATTACAATACACGCGAGACAAGCGTAAACAATTATTACCGACTGATTCGAACACTTCCATCGAGTATTATTCAATTCCGCTGCTGCTCTCGAACAACGCTAACGAAATAAAAAGAATTACACCAATTTCCATCGAGCAGAGCACATTACGTTCTCTCGCGTAATAACGAAAACACTCGGCCGTCTCCGGACCCTTCGTTATTTCATATTTTCTAGATTTTAAGATTGTCGCGTAACGAGGGAGCGCTTCTCGCCACTACACACAGACACTCCGAGAGAGCGAGAAGGCACGCCGAGCGAGACGAAACACCGCGCCGCGGCAAAGAAAATCCAATCAATAAAATTACGGTAAGATAAGATCTCCGGAGTTCTTCTCTCTCCCTTCTCTTCTCCGCCCTCCTGAGCTCGAGAAAGCGAGAGAGCGAGCGCGCGCGAGGGCCGAGTGCAATCCCAATTGCTGAATTGGAGTGGAAGTCAAATGAAAACAAATCATAGAGCAGAAGTCGGTGTGTATAGACGGTATAGCCGGGGCGCCCGAGGAAAACCAATATCGACAGACCGACGTCGGTGGAGGATACTTACCTGATGCCGCCGCGCTCTCGCTCCCTCTCCCCCCTCACCCTCTATATATACACACACCTCTCGGCTCTCTCGGATAGGTGGATATCTCTCGTCTGGCAGAAAAACAAAACGATTCTCCGAGAGTACGTGATATAAGGATGAAGATAGAAAAAGGAGGAGAGAGCGCTGGCGAGAGGGAGGGAGAGATAAGAGAGAGAGCGCGAAAGGGAAGAGAGAAGAGCCGAACACCCTAGGGAGCCGGCAGCTCGTTACGCGAGACGTGCTGCAACTCCGCACCGCCACCGCCTCTCTCTCTCTCTTTCCTCGTTTTTTGTACGCGCTCTCTCTCACACGCGCTTTTTTCACTCTCTTTTATCGTACGCGCCCCCCGCGCGCGCGCTATCTTCGCTTTTTTCCGCTTCTTTTATCTCGCCCGATTCCCGGTGGACTGAATAATATCTCACGCGTATACGCGTGCGCGAGCGAGCGAGCGGAGGCCTATGTATCATTCAAATGTTCCCATAAACAAATCATTATTGGCAATAATCGCGCGCCGGGACGAGATATATGGCGACGGCTGTATTTCATATACGAAGTGCGCGCGTACAGAAGTGAATCCGATTGTATATTAAGGAGATATCGATGGCTCTTATTGGGATAGGAGGAGCGGAAGAAAGGTTTTATGAATTATTTATTTTCGTGCGGAAATGTTTGTAACAATGTGCTGCGTATACGTATGTGCGGTGCAATTAGTACTGACGAGAGCGCGTGAGTATATAGCGTCGGTTGATCGATAGTTCACCAACTCGGCTTTTTCTTTTCTTGCTATGTAAATTGGTTTATGGCCGTAGTTAGTCTGGATACGAAACTTTTACGCAATATTTAACTTCTGGGGTGTAGTTAATGTCTGGTTAAGCTTGGAGAAAACTCTACATGTTGCTGCTCCGTTGATCGATATAGAGTCAGCAAATAAGGTGCTTCCTTGGATAGTGCTAACTATGTGTGGCAAATCTATCAGGAATGTAATTAAAGCTATTTGGCTCATGTTGATAAACAAATCGTTTAATTTTGTTAAATGTGTATGTTATTCATGATAAATAAGTATAGCAAAATTCTTTTTCAGAATACGCAATAATAAATTTCACTCTATTTTATCAAACCTCACACGATATCTTACCTACATTTAATATTTTTATACAAATACATCAGAGGCTTTCGAAAACTGACACCCACCTAATCCTTCACCCTGCTTTCCAAAAAAAACCCTCCTCCGTCAAGCGCGAATCAAGGCAAAGTGCATCTCGTCCCTCTCGATTAACATAATCCATTCGTCTCAATGTTTACAACTGGAATGCGCAAACTCCGGCAATATTCCTAAAGTACTTTCCGCAGTTGCGCTGCCACGGCGAAAAATCATAGACAGCCTCACTCTCTTTCACTCCTACCGTCTCCGGTTCCGCGGACGGAGGAGAAATGAAATCGCGCCCTCCTTTCTTCCTCCTCTACCCCCCGCGCGACTTCTTCGTCTCCGTCTTCTTCTTGCGCAAATATGCGCTATCTGGCTGGCAGGCCTGCTTTTATGCGCGGGCCAGAGGTGCGAGAGACGTTATATCAACGCGCCGAGCTGTAAGCTGTGCGGGCAAAAAATATCAGGAGAAAGAAAGAGCGAGAGAAAGAAAAATCGAGACGAGCGAGATAGGGAAATACGGGAACGTATTTGTTTATGTTGCCGGCTGGGCGACACGGTTGAGCTCGATTTTTCGGGCTTTCTTGGCAGAATGAGATTTCGTAAGTTTGAAATGTTTGCTCCGCGCTCTTTCGAGTTGCTTATTTTCCTGCCTTTTTCGTGTCTTGTAGTTTTAGTATACACTGGCTTTATTTCGTATAATATACTGATAAAAAATAAACTCGTTTTAGTAGCACCAAATTTGTAGGAATCAAGATTATTAGGTTACATCCATAAATAACTTATTAATGGAATATTATTCACGTGCATTATTCTCCACGGGCTTATATTTCATTCGTGAGATTAAGCAAGATATATTTTATTATACGGAAGCGTAAAATGTACTAACGATGAATCGATCGCTTCGGGGTTGCAGCCACATAAATAAGATGGTGTATAGACAAAAATATAGGCTCGATATATTATGTACATGCCAAGAATGAATTGAAAATTGATCCGACGATTGTAACGTAAGTATAATTAAAAGTGCAGTGCAAGTAAACAAAATCAAAAGATGAACAAGAAAAAGCGAATAAACCAACGAGAATGAAAAGGAAGTCTGAAAAAATTGAAAATCCAGTGGAGAGAGCCGAGATTTAAAAAACAGAAAGAGCGCGAAAATAAAATGGACGAAAGAGAAAGAGAGAAAAGTGAGTGGTCCGCATTACATTTTCAGGCGAATCCCGTTGCGATGTGAGAGCGAAAGAGGGACAGAGAAAGACAGCGTCATACTACGGCATTTTATGAAAATTGCGCGCCCGTTTCAGCTGCCCCGAAGCGCTCGCGCAGCCCGTAATATGTTGGCCCCATCTCCGCGATTAATGGTCGTTATTTTATTTCGAACGCGAAAGAGAGAGAGAGAGAGAGACAGAGAGAGAGAGAGAGATTCGCCCCGTCGACTGAAAAACGCTCCGCGCTTTTTTCGACTATTCGTATTATTTACAGGCAAAAATGTGCCCGCTTCGATTCGGATGAAATTTATACGCGAAAATCAGAGATCACACACGGTGGGCACGAGGGGTGCAAAAAAGCATTTCGCGCATATATCACACAGGTTTGTTTGAGCTTTAATGGTTGCGCAGTTGATAAACAAAATGGCTTAATTGATATACGTTTAGTAAACTGTGGCTGCTCTTATTTTCAAACTCGTGTATTTATTTTATCGTTCACTGCATTATAGTAACTCACGCTACATACAAAACGTTGTTGTTTTTTTTTTTTTTTTAACTTTATTACTTCAATATTTTTGGTACAGATACGGGTACATTTGCACTACGAAACATATTTTGAATATTCTTTGAAATACATTGTAAAAGCAAATTCATAAACCCTCGGCACTTCGCGGCCACATTTGAATAATCCGCTTTATTTGCCACCTTGAGCCAATAAAGAATGGAATAATTTAAAATCAGAAAAACCGCCCAATAAATTCACCAATAAATTCCCGCGCGTATATTCCGATCGGACCCCGCGCGAAAAAAGCAGCCTCACCCACCTACGTGCGCGAGCAAAAAAACACACATAATTGCATAAGGTGTTCGCTATGTATGCGAAACGTACAATTCCATTGTTTCCGAACGTCGAACGGGCTCGCGCCGACCGATACGAAAAAACCACAAGGACGTCTATAGCGGACGAAAAAAGCAGGCAAGTAAAAAATGCGCAGCGCGGGAGTGAGTGAGGAAAATTCCGAACGTACGAAGCAATTTGCTAAAAGTAAAAATGTCGCTCGCAGCGGGTAACTGAGAAATCAGAGGTCGCGAGGGCGAAGGGTGGGAGTTTGAAAAGAATGGTCGGGACGCGGTGAGGAGAGAAGGACGCGTAGGAGTAAGGGAAACGGAGAGAGGGAGCGAGAGGCAAAAGGGTACAATTAAAATTAGCGCAATTCAGTCACTCGCCGGTAATTCGCGTGCCTGGCATTTATATTATTAAGCCGCGTAAATTTCCCTTCTCTACCTTTCCCCTGTCCCCGCGCTCGCCCTTTCCGGCATTCAGCCGTTCGCGCGTGCGCTCGCCGTATAGCGGCCTTTTTCCACTCTCTCTTGTGAGGAGGCTGCACGCGCGCGCGCGAACGTTCGAGCGGGAAATAATTTCAGGTTTTGACAGTAAATTAGGTGTAATTGCCCGTGTTAGAAGGACGAGGAAGAGTGCGGGAACGCTTCATTACTCGCCCTTCGCGCGAGAGAGGTGAAGTTAAGGGACGAAGGCCGGGCCTTATATACACGTGCGCATTTGCGCCTTTTGAATGGACGCTTCGTTTTTATTGCGGCCAGACTGTGTACAGTCGGATAAAGTGTCTACAAAAGGACGATGTTTTGTTTTACTGGTTGTCTCTGCCACTTTTGAGTGTTACGCTTGTATAAGGTTTAATTAATGGTCAATTATTGTACTGTTTTGGTTAAAAGAACATTTGGAAAGCAAATTTCTCTTATTATGTTACACTTCTAGCTTCAATGAAGTGATCCTCTTTAATGATTAATATTTTGGTTCATAAGCGACATGATTGAATAAATCGCATACCTTTGGATGTGTCCTCCTGGGAAACGCTACTTTCGGGTCGATCTGCAACAGAAATAAAGTGAAAAATTAATATCGATTTCCTCGATGAATATATAATAAAAGTGCAGCTTATATCGTTTAATAAATTCTTGAATATTATATTTTATTAAGTTTAAATGCATCGAAATGAACATATTTAGTATTAAAACACCGATAAATAATATCATGAATTTTTCCGGTAAAGCTATAAAGCAATCACCTCGTTGAAATTATATTCCATCCAACATACGTTTTCTCGCTTATTATATTTTCCATAAAAATTATAAAATAATCATGAAATAATTGAGATTGTCAATATATTTCACGTCGAATGCGTGACTTAAAACATTTTGCAGCGATCGAAGGTCACATAATGCCAAAGCACCCCAACAGCACCCTCGGCCAATTCAAATAACATGCAGGTGCGAACGAGGGCACGGCAGTTCGGCTGCGCGCCTCCCGCTTCTCTCTTTGATCCACCTCCGGCCAACTGTAATTCAGAATTTAACCGAAGGCCTGCAGCTACTACAGCTACCACCTACGACCTACACTCGAGTGTGCGATAGCGTCGGATCGGTCCGGCCAGGCCATTTATGCTGATTAGCGCTCCGCTTTTGCAACGCTCTGTATATACGCTTGCGCTCAGTTTGTTTATTAGCGCTTGCGCGCACGCGTAGAACAACGATATCAGCCGTGACCGCTGTCGCGGTACAATCACCAGCCGTCGTTGCGCGAGATCGCCATGTGTTTGCGATACGGGGGAAAGTGCACAGCGGCGGCGGTGGCGGCGACCTCGCAAGTTTCGCTTTGCCTCATCAATGCGACGCTCGGCAAACACGCGCTGCGGGATTCCGCACGTACGGAGCCCGTGTGTGTGCGACTGAAGAGGGTAGGTCGGCAGGAGGGGAGGAAAGTTTGGACGATTTCGTAGGTGGATTCGGTTAAATTTTGGAGGTCAAAGGGTCGGGCGATGATGGTTGCTTCTTTTTTGGAGAGGGGAGGACAGATTTGCATGAGTGATTTTGACTAAAGGCAATTTGATTTGGGTGACTGAATTCGTATGTTTTGGGGAGGTGAGGAATTAAATGTAGCTTTCTATGAGGGTTGACTTTATGTTTCGAAGCATGATAAAGTAATTTCGTTTTTTTATACTGTAGTGGAGAAATGGAATTTGTAACAATCTATATATGCATGATGGATATCGAAATATTGAAAAGTACGTGATTGATGGATTATACGCGAAAATGTTGGCTTGAAAGTAATTTGTTTATTGATTTGAGTGAAAAATAAAAAACTTCGAACATTTATATATACAAAATATAATTTATAGGAAATATTTTGAAAAATACATTTCATAAAAGAGAGTTATTAAAATTTTATCGAGCAAAATATCCCTCAAAATTTTTTCAAATAAATATTTACTCGAAAATCCAAATAATAAATACATTAGTTACGAGTAATGACATCGCCCTCATGCCGGCTCTCCTATACAAAAGCCCCCGAATAAAATATAAATAAGCATCAGGTATTAGGGGCTCTGAAGGGAGAGGAAAAAGGAGTGGGCCGTCGATAAAATCCCACTGATACGCGCAAATACATTTGCGTTCCGCTTCCGTACTCGCGCGCTCCATGCATCGGCATCGACATGCCGGTTTTAGGGATGATTTATGATAATCTTCCCGCGCCTCCTTCACGGAAACGTGAGGCTGACTCGTCTCTCTCTCTCTCTCTCTCTCTCTCTCTCGCTTTCTTCGCCTCGGGGTCCACACGACTTACGTACGTTTAGCCTGATCGCTTTCGGGGAAGGGTTGAGAAGTGAAAGGGCTATTAACTTGGATAAGGATGTGATGAGGATTGGCATGATATCCGGAAGAAAGACGCAGTAATAAATATAGTAATACATATAAAGTTGTTTCAATCTATGTAAGATTGGAAACATTTTAACAGTACATTTATTAGGCACGACCACTACTCGGGATAATTTTGGCGCCTGTATATCCGTGCGCAATCCAGTTTCTCGATTATATCAGAGAAATTTTATTTATTGAAAATCTTAATTTTTTAACTTACTTATTTTTTTCGTTGTATTCCGCTGCTTTGGATCTCTGGAGACGGGAACAAGGAGCAGGTAATAATAAAGACGTACAAATTTTGTTTCAATTTTAAATTATAAAATTTATTAACTATTAAATCTTGGCACCCACACAATGAATTAAAAGAAAAAAAAATAGATTTAAAAACTTGTTGCGTGCGTAAATTAAAGGTGTGTTGGTAATTAAAGAGAGAATCGGAAATCAAGTAATTCATATAAAAACTTTTACTTTACAATAAATATACTCTGTTTATAAGTAAAAAACTATAATTATTGCTAATAAAGAAATTTTTACTAGCAATTTTCAAGTACAACTTTTCTTAAAGTGAATTAAAATTGAATATATGAATAAACTAATAACAATATAATATATGAATAAACTACCAAACATCCTCTAGTAGTATAATTATTTTAATTGCTTGATTTTTATATTTTTTATAAACTATTTTATATTATAAACTAAAATGATTCAGTTTTACAAAAATGAACTCATAAACTATGTTTTTATTTTTTATTTTTAACTTAATTAGTAGAAGGCTTCATTTGTAAACATATTTGAAACAAGAATGAGCAACTAACCAACTAAATATAGTACATTTTTCAAGTAATACTTGAATTTCAATTTTATAATTTCTAAAGTAATGTACATACATTTTTGCATTATTATTTACATTAGTCTAAACAATATTTTAAAAAACAATACGTGTAAAAACGTAAAAATTTCTTATTTATTATTAATAAATGTGAAGATGAGAACTAAGCAGGTGGTCATTAGATTCAGTCGAAGTAAGAGTTTCTTTTATAGATTTTTTTTTATATTTAAACTTTAAAATTTAATTTTGTCTTCGTCGCGTTCGGGAAATACGCCAAGCATTTGGTTCTTCATATTTATTGTAAAGCGGTTCTAATCTTTGATTCTTTTTGAATTTACTGAGCTTAGTGGGATCACTGAATTTGAAAAATGCTGGTGCAAATTCAACAAGCCACTTTGGGTCAGTCGTTGTCACTTCTCTCATATATTCTTTTGTTGTCTGGACAAGTTCGTGATAAATCACCCATTCAGGTTGTCTATTAAAAAGAGCACTACTTGGATGTATGTACACCACTTGACTGTCAACTAATGTTCGGTATCCTTCTTGTGGATCTTTTTTAGCAGCATTCCGGAAAAACCCAGAGCAAACGGCTTTTTGCACACGGACATTATTTTTTGCTGCTGATACTACGTCAAGTTTATGCCTATCCATAATGCCTAATAATTGCTTGCGAACATCTTGAGCTCGTTTAAGTGTTCGTACTTGTACAAAATTTTCGTAACACCAAGCGTTACTAAATTTATTATTTTTCCATGAATTATACACGGCAAGAAGTGTCAAGTGATCACCTTCGGCTTGGTTGAATTTTGCTTTCTTTTGATCAGCCAACGCTTGTTTATCTTTTGGTCTATAAAAAACATTTTGAACATTTAGCATGCTCACTATCGTTAATATTTCATCAGAACAATGTAAATAAACACTCATAATAAGCATTTTAGATAAGTTGGGCTCCAAAGGAAATTCAGCCATTCTCCTACCAAGCCGAGTCAGAAGACCCTCGTCATCAAGAGCACTAAGACTGTGTAATGATTCCAGTGCCATAATAAGAGATTCCACCGGTGGTGCATCCATAAAATCAAAATGTAATAAATCATTGATACCCATTGTTTTAAGTTGTAATACAGTTGTTGCCAAATTGGTGCGTTGAATCTCTGGAACCGGTGTAGGAAGCATTTCGTCTCTGTATGC
>UXGD01000165.1:0-85341 GCA_900474315.1 Torymus auratus | reverse complement strand
AATTTATTATTTTGCAATTTAATCTTTAAAAGTTATTTTATATCATTCTAAACAGGCCAAAAAGCCATAAAATATATAAATTTGACAATAAGAGAACAATTTCACAATGATTTATTGTAGCGGGGAAAAAAAATTTTTCCGCTTAAGTATGAAAAAATGTATTTATTTCACTCCTTCCTAAATCACGCTCGAAATGCCCGATTTTCTACACGGTTTTCAGGCATGAAAAAAGGCCCATTTCATGCACGTGTTGAAAAAAGTTATTTTCTTTGTCGTTGCATAACTAGAATAAAATTGGCTTAATTGATTTGAATTTTTTTAGGGGTAGATTTTTATACCATTCGAGACAGTTTTTTGAGCAAAAGGATTGGTCCATCTGAGATATTTGAGGTTAAAATTTGTTTAACCTTTTTTTCTAATTGTAATTTTTTTTTTAGAACGGCTTGATGTATGATTTTGAAATTTATTTACAATTTTAATGTTACACAGGCAATATGTGACAAAATTTTATCAAGATCATTCGTTTATTTTTGGAGATATTTAACATTGCAAATTTTCGTATTTTAAAAAGTGACTTTCTTTGTCGCACGATGAATCGAGTAAAAAATTTATTTTTGACGCACTGAGTGCACAAAGCAATTACTACTTAATTAAAATAACTATTTTACTAAGCAGTATATCTAACTTTAAAACTTTATATTAAAAATTTGGATCGTCTAGCTTAAAAATGGAAGGTGGATGCTCACCTAGGAGATTAGTATGTTCATGTTATTAATTGCTATTGAAGTATTTATAAATGATATATGGGGAATTCTCTAGAACATTTACTAGCATGTCATGTTTTTTAACGTAATTTATTACTGCTATTAGCGGTGCGTTCAAAGTACATAAACGAAACGGGGTTTAAAAGCTTCAATTTTTACGTAGAAAATCAGCCCCATAAACCATATTAGTGTGCCATGCATGACCAATTCGGAGCATGTAAAAAACTGTTTAAAAAGGTATACTTTTGAAAAGATGAGAGACAAGAGACATTCTTCAAAATATAATATATAATTAGATGGAAATCCCATTAAGATGCTAAAAAATTATTTTTAGTTATTCAATAGAAGATTGTCACTTCCGTTAAAAATATTTCATCAAGACGGATTGTACCAGAGTTTTTATTGATGATTTGAGTAGTCGTGTTTTTAGTGAACACTAATTTTAACGACTTCTGAAAAAAAAATGTACGATAAACTATATAAACGTAACTTTCACTATAGGAAGCTGTATTTAAATAAAGATTTCTGAAAACTAAAAACAATTCGATTCTCATAAATATAATTATATTTTCATTTTCTATTCGTGCACTGAAATTATTACAAATTTGATTGTTTTTCAAAGATTCAATAAGAATAAAAAACAATTTATTAATATTCTCTTTTATTTATCGGAACTTATATAATTCTAATAATTGAAAAGAAATGGATGTTTGCAATCAAAGCTTATTACTATAATAAATTATTTAGACAAACCAAGGAACTAAGATAAATTATTTATTCTACAAAAACATGAGTTCTAAGCCATTCCCAACCAAGAATGACTCATATACTTGTTGTAAACAGCGGTAAAAAAGAAAATAAACATAGAAAATAGTATGATTCAGATATCAAACCTGCTCTTTTAGGCATAAAAATTAACAACGATTTCTTGGCTAAAGTCTAAATAAACACCCAACCATAATAAAACTGAATTTTTTAAAGATGACTGAGTTGGTTGAATTTCTATATCGATGGTTGAGAGGAAGAAGAACGTATCTCGCTGTACGGATGAAGAACGACGTATCTCGGCGCGTGGATGAAGAACGACGTATCTCGGCGCGCGGACGAAGAACGACGTATCTCGGCGCGTGGGTGAAGAACGGCGTATCTCGGCGTGCGGATGAAGAACGACGTATCTCAGCACGCGGATGAAGAACGACGTATCTCGGCGCGCGGTTGAAGAACGACGTATTTCGCCGTATATACTGGCCGTGTACTGGCCGTAAAAGCGCCGGGATACGTTCTCCTTCCTCTCAGCCATCGATATGTGCGTTTTCTTAGCAACTCTTAGTAGAGAGAATATTATAATAAAATGATTTTCATGTTATAGTACACTCAAGTGTCATATATTCAATCTGACACAAATAAAACTGAATTGTTAGCAAAATTAATCTCTAGATTTGTAGAAGATCGTAAAAAGGTGCAATTTTTTGTTGGTGTTCATCTCAAGTTCTGAAACCAAACAGATTTCTTTTTATGTACAAATACCGGTCGTAGAACTATGCAGATCTTGTCATGTGACTACAAAAACTTTGAGCGATACACCTTCAAATCGGCTCGACGTAATCGCGGTGCGTAAATAAGAAAAGATTACGTATTTCATAAGTGGCATCAAAAGTGATTTCTAGTGCTGAATGAAGTTATCGAATCATTGTTTTTTTCTGCTATATACCCTGCTTGCGATAATATATCCAAAGGAAATTCAATAGGTCTGGAGAAAAAATGATGAGATGATGCGTCAAGTTAGGTTAAATTTTCTAATACTTACAAGAAAAAAAAAACCCCGCTTAATTAAACTATAATCATAGCTTTATTAAATCAGCATTGATTTAATATAACTATTTAATTATTTCTGCTTATCAAATAAAAAAAATCATCCTAATGAATAAGAATTTGTAAAATTTAGAAAAGTTAATTCTAAAAATTACACAATAATGGGATTGCAGTTAAATTCACTATAATTAATTACTAAGTAGTAAATAATACGTGACATTGACATTTTAGTTCAAAGTCGTTAATGATTCACGCGTGCATAATGATGTATTATTGCTTTATTACCTAAATTCCTATACAGTTAACTGTCGACTGATAAAAAAAGTAAATTTTATAGGAAACGAAGCATACTTATAATGCCCTAACTTTACTTCATTTATTTTTATTTACGAGTTTCCAATGGAAAACTGCATTGTCATCATCTGCAACGAGTGTACTATTAGTACACATATAACCTAGAATTATTATCACTCCTCATTTCCTGAGTGTGAACTTCCAGCATACGGGGTCATCGCTCGTATTGGATCACACAGGAATTTGTCGAAGGTAAATTTCTTCGTCCAATGTTTTGATCTTCTAAGTACGTCAGCATATTATTATAAGTATAGGGAAACCACTTCTCATGTCGCCGATCAAACAAAAAATTGATGAATAATTTAATGTCATTTAATTTCCGTTTATTGATCTGATCCTCGTAAATTTTTCCGTAAACGACTCAGGTAATTAATTGTTTAAAGAAGAAGTTTAGTGGAAAAATTTTAGTGAAATTGACAAGTTGATTGGAAAGACGCATGATAGTTTCTAGAAAAATTGATTAATTATTTTGATATTATTGTTAATGAAATAATTGTGATTCGAACTGTAATTTACGCTGCGCAGTGCATAAAGTGCCTAGTCAGCAGCTTCGTGGGCATGGTTGAAACTCAAGGATTTGAATAATTTGGAATATGGATTTCATGATAAGTTGCGCTAGAATTTCAACTCATATATAGGTACATGGTTTCTCTGAAACAAAAATGCACACGAAGAGGCGAATTCTGAGCGAAAGTATAGATTGACAAACACAAGTACTCTGCATATTAAGTAATTCAATTCTGTGGCAAGATGATGAGAAAATATGTTTAACGTTTCGGACGATTAATTAGTGCGCATTAAGGTAGTCATTGTGTCACCGATATAAGTGTTGTCCTACATACCTGAATAATATGAATAAAACGCTGCTTTAGGTAAAAATGATATAAAAAACTAAAAATTACTTTTTATTTTATTTTAAAATTAAGTAAAAAATATCAGGTACAAATAAAAAAAAACATAATTATTTATATATTTCTCTGATGATTAAAAATAAAAATACCAGATTATTTTTAGTAAAACACATATAACATGTCAGGTTTGATATTTTAATGATAGCAAAAATTGTGTTGATGATTGCACTTTACTATAATTATAATATAAAGTCATCAGATGAAAATAAAAGTCTTCTAATTGCATGAAAAAAATTCATAAGCATTCGATGAGGCATTTAAAATCCATAATCGTGGCTTTGATTTAAGATTTTAGTTTGCAAACTGCGACGTATTAAATTGCATACATATAATTACCCAGAAAATTAAAATTATCATTCAACGCATTATACTGCGTTACATAATTTGGAGAATTCAATAATCGATAATTTTAATTATATATTTAGTAAGGCACCTTTTCAAAGGACCTATTCTATCAATGCCTTCGTATTTCATAAAATGAAAAAACGAATAATTATTAAAATGTTTTATTTAAATAAGTAAAACTTGTAATTCCCAAAGATTTAAGCATTATTTATTTTAACGATAAAAAATACAAAAAAATTGTTAGAATAAAGAATCAATAATCATCATGGATTTTTTTTCAATTGTTTATTGGAACGAACAATGAATTTTTTACTGCTCTCTTTTTATACGCTTCCATGCGAATCCAGCAGCATCTATTCACGACCTCATCGCCTTTTACATATCCTTGACAAAGATCCTTATCCGGCTAATCGCCGAAAACACTCCTTAAAACGACTCTGTGCATCATCATCGTGTGGATCTCGAACATTCCCATACAGCCGAAACTCCGCTCTGGCATTCGCAAAAACCTGCATCGCACCGCCTACACACGTACACATTCCCATATACCAAAATCACCGTTTCTTTCCACCTTCTCTCAGACAATTACACATATACACCATCTCGCTCTCACTGTATACCAACAGGCGTATTTGGCGCACACATATGCGACAAAACACGACGCCCCTGACTCTGACCACAACGCGAGAGCGCATTTGCATTCGCTGTCCCTCCCCGCGTGTCCTTCGCCGACATATATATTCTCTCGCGCCCAATGTCAGATCGAACTTCGCACCTTCCGCTACACACACACACATACACGCGCGAGAGAAAGAGATTAAAAAAAGAGATCCGAGGGGAGACGGGAAGAAGAAGCAGACGAAGCCGGGGGAAGAAGAAGAAGAGGGAACATACACTCACCTATGCGCGCGTGTATCTGTGACGTCAGGCGTTTCGGCGCCGCCGCGTGTGCGCGGTGTATATATAAGCACCCGGCAGTTGCCCGGAGTCAATGCAGACGAGTTATCGACGCGCTACCGAGCTGTTTGTCGTTTTATCCAGGATAATCCAGTGAGAAATCGAGTTGAGAGCAGAGAGACAGAAAAAATGGCGAAGTTAGGATATTTCGTAGCACTGTGCGCTCTGGTGGCGGTCGCCCTGGCCGAGGAATTGATCTACTCCGACAAGTACGACTACGTCAACGTCGATGATATCCTGTCGAACGAACGCATCAGGACTCAGTATTACAACTGCTTCCTCGAAACGTCGCCATGCCTCACGCCCGACTCCAAGTTCTTCAAAGGTATTGTTGTTGGGGTAGTCTTTTGGCGAGGGGTGGCTTAGGGAATTGTTCGAGTTGAACAGCAGTGGTTAAACAAATTTATTGTTCGTTTACGATGTAGTTTTATGAATTATTTTATGGATCATTCTAAAGATTATAATAATATTCATTGTTATTAATCCAAGTAATATTGTGCGACTTCATTTTTTTATTTTATATACAATAACAAATTTTAGTTGAATTGATAATCGTTTGTAGTTAATGTAATATTGAATAAAATTCGTCCGACAGACGACCAAATAGGTGAATAATTGAACTTTATTAAGCCAATGTTTTGGGAGTTTTGTTCACTCCCATCATCAGAGGCTACAACATCAAGGTAACAAAGGCCGGTGAGAGATGAAAAGTTGACATAAAAAAACACAGACAGAAAAATCAAAGAATATAAAATACAATTAAGTAAACAATTCACCATGTGGGCCGTCTTAAATTAATGACATATGGTGAATTTTTGACTTGCTTGTATTTTATATTCTTTAATTTTGTTGTCTGTTTTCTTATGTCAACTTTTCATCTCTCACCGACCAGTTATCTTGATGTTGCAACCCCTGATGAGGGGAGTGAACAAAACTCCCAAAACGTTCGCTTAAGAAAGTTCAATTTTTTACCGATTTCTTTGTCTGTCTGACGAATTTTATTTAATATTAATACAAAAAGTTTGAGAAATTATTAATAAGAATATAATGTAACTTTCCAGTTATTCAATATTTAGGATGTTTCCACTTGAGGTCGTTAATACTTGTTTTACTAATTTTATGCAAATATATATTTACATATTGATGTCTATAAAAAAAAGTTTGAAATGCCTCTTTTTATATCTCTAAATGGAATAAAAGTACAATTTAAATATCAAGTTTTTAAAATAATCTATTTGCAGCCTACATTATACATTAATTGCTCTCATGAAAGAAATCATTTAGTCGTAATATGTGTGAACTTTAGTTTATGCAACTGCTAATCTTTCTCATTGAAAATTTATCGATTACATTAAAATAAGCACATGGGATATCGCTTCCTTTTATTTATTACGCTGTTGTATTAAAGTGAGTTATAAAATCAGTATAATAAATTTATATGTGACAGGCAATTAACTTTATCAAATACCAAGACTTATAAATGCTTTAAAAATAAATTATCGATATGGTTAAAATCAATTACTTGTTATATAAAACTATAACTTTTCGGCAATTGTATTAGTTTAATTGCCAACTAAACGCATACAAAGAACCTTTACTTAACGAACTAACTACAAAAAAAAGAATAATAATAATTTAAATCAATCATAAAATAGAAAATTTTCAAAACAACCTCCACATACATATTTTATTCACAATCAATACACTACTACACTGCTCCTAACGATGCCAATCACCATTAACCCCAATCATATTCGTCTTCGTCCGCAGACAAGTTCCCCGAGGCCATCGTAACCAAGTGCAAGAAGTGCACGGAGAAGCAGAAGGAGAGTTTCGAAAAGATCGTCCTGTACTACACCGAGAAGGAGCCGGAAAAGTGGAAGGCCATCCTCGCCCGCGCCATCGAGCAGTCCCAGAAGAAGAAGAAGTCCGCGTAAATCAAGCGCCTGGACCCGTCTTGTATAATAAGCATACCAAATTCCTTAGTCTATAATAACATAGCGATTCGGTGAAGAAGAATAATAATAAAAAAAAATAAAAATTATCGGTTAAGTCATGATACGAGAGCGAAGAACCGATCGCTGCATTGCTCGGTATCGTGCCGCCGGGTCGACGCACGACGCGCGCACTGCGTACAGTGCGATCGACGCTATTGCGGCATGATTAATTATGCATGCGTGAGATCGAGAAGGAGAGAGATACATATACTCGTCTCTCCGGTGCGTGTATGTCTTTGTATAGTTAAGGCTTTTTCGCGATCGAATAAAGCCGAGTGTAAATGTGTATGTATCATTTGGTGACGAAGGTGATGATCTGTATATGATGTGTATTGTTAAAGTTTGTCCTCATTGTTGTCCCGAATCGGCGAGTCCAATTACATACTCGCGGCGCGAGCTCGTTTTTTTTCCTGAATCGCATTCGAGGAAACTTTCAGCTCGATGCCGCGACGACGGGACGCCGGTTCCTCGGGAATTCTAATGTACATGTGATTTAAATAAAGTTAGTCGCATGCGTGTAAGCATACGTGAAGCAGTTGAAAAAAAAAAGTTTCATTTAACGAGCCACTAATCGATCTCCCACCTGCTCTCCTCGCAATATACATATATATCCCATATAAATACACCAGCGATTGATTGCCTCGATCTGAATTAACAAAATTGGATGGACTAATAAGAGAATGCGCGCGTGGCATAAATTAGCATAAGTCGCGAGAGAGGCACACGTGTTTGCGCTGCTTCGTTCGGAAAGGGCTACACCGCGTCGATTGCACTTTCAATATACAAGTGCATTCCTGCACGTGCGTGCGGGAATATATTTAGGTAGCTTGGTACAATCTTGAGATGCTGATAGTAATCCATGTTTACTTGTAAATTGATTTTTCGTTATTCTGTGAATAAACTGTAGTTCCAGATATGAGGCGCGCTTCGTAGTAAAGAAAATTAGGTCAAAGAAATAGAGATGCGTATAGCTATCGTGGGAATAATAAATTTAAAGTTGCGCAAAATAGTTGCATATATATAACGTTGATGATATTGACCTTCGAAATATTGAGTAAAAATAATGCGACTAAATGAGAACGTTGCATATTTAGAAATTATCTGAACCAGGTGAACATATTATTGAAAACTCCTGGACAGGTTACAGAAATCAACGTCACCTCGTTTGTTTCTTAAATATTGTTATTGATAGGACAAGTTCACAAAAAGATATAAAAATGGTATATGTTATAGAGATCAAACCATCATATCCGCTTGTATATTGTTGTGGAATTAAACGGAAAGCTAGGATTAGAGTAACTTCACCATGTCATAATTTTAAAATATCTGAAATATAAGATTATCTTAAGAAATAAAGTTTAAAATTTTTGTCAACACGATAATGGAGCAATGCTTGCCCGTTAAAAACACGATTTGGATAATACTTTTATGATTTTTAACTATTGCATAACCATATCTTAGTTTTGAAAAAGAATAAAGAACTTCAGCAAGTTTTCAAAATTTGTTATATTTCAGAAAGTAGCAGTACTGCATTATTTTGTCAACAAAATTGATAAAAAGTTTAATTTTTTTAAAGATATCTCAAAATTCGTGTGCTTCAAATATCTCAAAATATTGACGTAGCGGGGCAATCTTGACTTCGGATTCGTATCGAGGTCGTTAAAATTCATGGAGATATGGTACTTTATCTACTAAGATATATCACTTTTCTGCACATATAGGTACCCGGATCAATAGTAATTAATTACAACAATAAGGAGATTCAAATCATAAATTACATTTATTATTAAATTAATTAAATTACATTATAAACAGTCTATCTCATACTGTGTGAAACTCTCTCTTTCGCTCTCGCTCTCGTATACATTATTACAATTACATCGCTATATTCATCGCTAGAACAACTGTTCTTCCCGGCAGGACTGCATGAATGATCCCAGATTGAGCCTGTACTGGCCGACTGCGTCGAACTTCTTCAAGAAGTCCGCCCAGAGAACGGCGTGCTTGGGCTGCTGCAGAGTATAGATGACCTTACAGGCCATCTCTCTGTTCTTCGGCGAGCATCTCGCGCAGCTCGTGGCAACGAAATCTGGTAGCACGCCTGTAATGAAGAGAGTAAGAAAAATGTTATTCTTTATGTGAGTTTGTTGAAAAACTTGAGGTTAATTAAAAGTGTTTCTACGGCGCTTGAGTATAGAACTTTCCATGAATGATAATATGATTGAAGACCGTATTTTTTATCATTCTCTCTGCGAAAATGTTTTATAAAACGAGTAGCGCCCTAATAACCAGGATGTACTACGGAAGATAGAAACGCACCTAAATAAAAAATCAGCCGTCCAATGAACCTCCCAATAAACTAAAAATATACGTTTGAACTTACGTTTGAAGGCACGGCCGTCACTGGGACATGGTCCCTGATCGAGGAAGCATTTGGCGTAGTACTGGAGCGTGGCGTCGTCGTTGAGGATGTCGTTGATCCGCATCCCCCCCTCGTCAGCCGAAAGTCCCGTGACGGCCCATCCGAGCAACATCAGCGACACGTAAAACACCGGCCTCATATCTACGCGTGTTGTCGGGAAATTCAGTATGTTTAATAAGGTAACATGTTTGCTTTGAAAATATTTGCGTGTTGTTGTTTAATTACGTGACCAATCTATACGAAGATTCGATGAAATTCAGCCCGGGTCGGGTACACGCGGTTATCCAGGTGTTTATATAATAAAGGATTTGAGATAGGTAATAAAAGAGATATGGGATGAAAAGTTTTGAAGATTAAAATTATATGTTTTATAAAGTTAATACTATTGCTTAATTTTTCATAAAATACCTGCGTTCTTAATCATTAAGTTATATTGATGCGTCAACAGTATTTATCTTTCGGATCATATCCAATTTCACGAATGCATTTGCAAAAACTAAGATCTTCAAAATTAATTGAAAAATACTAATGTTGGATCTTGCCAAATGAATTATAATATTATATTATTATTTTAAATTTATAATTATAATTTTATTTTGAATTCTAATTTATAATTTCTACCTTAACTATTTCTATGAATAATATCAAATCGCTGTACCGAAAGAGGAAGTGTGTAACTATAATTGACGTTGAAAATAGAATGTCCTCCGAAGGGAATAAGATAATTATACTTCTGCGCAAACTAGGCAATCGATAAGTAGCGTGCAACAGAACCAACCTGTCATTATATGCCAAAACGTCGTTCTCAAAGCAGCTTCAACTAAAACTTTCACACTCCTTCAAAGTTGTGCCAAACCAGCGACAGATGCGGACTTATATATATAATAAAACTCCCTCATCTCGCCGGCACTGCAGCGCCCGAATCAACGGCAGTCGGGAAAGTCGTTATCGAGCGCCGCCGAGCCGTGTTTTCGCGCATCGGGCACGTGTTAAAATTGCCTTCCGCGTCGTCGTTGATACGTGGCCAATCGCCCGGGCGTGACTTTCTTCAGACGGGTTTTCGCGGAAGCCGCCCTAAATGTACAGCTTGATCGGGATTCTGGTATCTCTGTACCGATTATACGTCATGACATTTTTCGGATAGCGATGTGACGAAAAGAGCAATGCACGTGGTTGCGCGTATTGTAACGCGTGAGTTGCAAAGGTATGTTGATTCAGTCAAGTTGTGACGAGAGAAGAGGGATATTGTTGCGGTTAGTTTCGGAGTAAAAGGGATTAGTAGATCTAGTAATTCAAATGAATTAAAATGTAGTATGAGAAACAAGTGCGAATGATTAAAAAATTTAATATTTAAATTTTTTCTCTATCATCTAATTTTTATTATTCTAAAGTTCTATAAATAAAATAAATTTTAGCATCATCCAAGTCAGTACATTGTCCCTTACAGACTACAATTTTTTCAATAAATATGAAGGAGATACGGAAAATGCGTCAGTGACTTTTCCGGTTGAAAATAAACATGTGTTTTTATAACTGTTAATTATCTCAATTTCGCATGATAATAACATTTTTTTTATTACATGTTTTTATTCCACACAATAAAAAAAAATTATAGAAAAAACTAAGATGGTTAAAAATTTGCCTTCCTTTTAAAATCATTTTCCTATGTGCTATCTTTCACTGCGGTTATAATTTCTGAAAAATTATTATTTATTAACGAAACAACGCTTAAATTTGAGCTTTTTCTCTAATTTTATAATCTTTTCTACTCGTTTTGGCATCACAAATACTTGCCAAGTTTTAGTCAATAAAAGATATATCATTTTTTAAAGAAAATAACCCATTTTCGAGATTAGGTAACCCATATTTCGAGAAAAAGTCTATGAAAACTAATTACAAAGCCCAATTAAGATCCACTTCCCAAAGATTATTCACTCTCCTTGTCAGAGTACAAAGTAATTGGAGAAATGCGTTGGAAACATGGAGTAAATAACGGACGTGTATGTATATCATTTTTATATTTTAGAGTAATCAACTACTATAATTGGCTCATATAGGTACTATGATACTTACACTATATAAGTTTTGTGGTTTTTGTCATACTCGATTGCGATATTTCCATTGCAATCTTTACTCTGACATCAGTTTTGAGTTTTTTCTCGTTATTTGCTTTACAACTTATTCAAATTGTACATATTCTCTTTTGTATTTTGTTACATATTCCACGATGAATATATCTTACATCAAATTTCCTATAATTATTATTATAACTTCGAATGATGACCCATATACACAAATCATGGATTTTGGACAAACTAGATAAATTATACTAGTTAATTTTAGTAGAGCTGACTGACAGTGAAGTTATTGATTAGTGTAATTTGAATAGAGATGACTGGTCGCACTGTTCATTAATTTTGAAGAAGGTGGCAAAAATAAAAACACTCAAGTATGATGTAATTTTTTGGCCGACGTTTCGATCACTTCACTGTGATCCTCATCAGAGCTAAAGTTTATTAAATAAATTAACATAAAGATGTGCGAAGGAACTCATAGCAACAGCGTTCGCCCTAGCAACACACTTGGCGACCAGTCTCTCCCCTTCCACAAAACTATATTCTGTTCACACATATATATAGATGACACCGACACATGATCCTTTGTAACTCCCACTATTATACTATTCCAATTCTTCGCTATGTAACATAAATGTTGTATAACAGAATTCGCTATATAACAGAAATCTCTTGTATGTATTTTTTTTAAATTGTACTTAATTTATTTAATAAACTTTAGCTCTGATGAGGAATGTTTTTATTGTTGCCACCTTCCTCAAAATTAATGATAGACAGTGCGACCAGTCATCTCTACAAATTACATTAGATAAATTATTTTAATTGTTCTTTGGGTAAAATCGTTTGTTGTTCATAAACAATAAAATCCTAAAATAATAAAAATACATTTTAATTATTATTCCATATAAATACAAGTGAAATAACGAATTAATATATATTTTTTAAATTACACTATTTTGGCATTTGGCACCTGGGGAAAGTCATTAAATTTTATATCTCGCAAACAAAGTTCTAAATATATTTTTATATAATTTTAATAAAAATTGGTAAAATTTTATATACGGATAATGAATTATTTCTTATATTATTTCTAAGAATAAAAATTCAAATAAATTTAATTTATTCATTTATTTTTTAGAGTAATTTTGTTTTATAAATTTCTTTTAAAGCATCCTGATAAGATTTCTTATACTACATATTATTTATTCTAAATTTATTTGATGCATTGCTAATCCTAAATAATATATTTTTTATATGATATGACCGCAAAATTCGATTTACGGACTGCTTTCAGGCCGTGACATTCGATTTCACGGACAGTCCGTAAAATGGAACTTTTACGGATATGATAACCAAAACTACTCGTCACTCGGCCGTACGATTTCACGACCTTGTAATGATTTCGCGGCTTTCGGGCGCTGAGATCGCATTTTAAGGCCTTGTAAAAAAATACTATTTAAAAAAGAACTCAAATTGATATGATAAAAATGTACAAAGAATTAAAATATATTTCATTTATCATTAAATGTTCAAGAAAACTTAATTAATTACCTACGTTACTGTATGAATCATATATATCGACGCCCCCTACGAAAAGTTGCACGATTGAGGTTTCAACGAACACTAGCGCATTTTAACATTAGTAGCGGAGACTATCACACGTATTCTTGGTTTGCGACAAAGACTAGCACTATTGCTATAGTAGCACTTTACGCGCATTGTGCCAAAAAAAAAATATTCGATTCTCGTGATAAAAATGATTCTGACACAAGTCATTTTTATTGCACTAGTATATTGAAAAATACGATAAGCACATCATACTATACAATTTACTGTTCGAAAACATAATCTAGTATCATGTAATCTAGTATACATGACCCAAATATAGGTGTGCAGTTCGTTATACTGTATGTACTGTAAGAAAATTGTTTTTCCTTTGTGCTGCACGACTAATATATGGGTCATGCCGACGTGAAAGCTTTAATATTGTAGCTGTTATAACATTGAAGGAAACAATAATCGTTCATTACTATAATAGTATAATACAAAAAAATTATATTCTTAAAACTATATCAACGTTTATAGGATTTGGTGTATGTTAAAATAAAATTTTAAAATAAGTTTATTTCCATTTTTTTAGCTTAAAGTTTTGATTAGCTTGATTAAATTTAATAATTTTATTAATACTGAATTATACTTCTGTGGCAATAATATATAAATGGGGATATAAAAGGTATAAAATAAAACATAAACTTTTTATAAGAAACATATAGGAGTATAATCTATATCTATACATAGTTTAATCATTTACAATGACTATACAAAGATACAAAATATGCTTATTTTTATATCATCACCTCCATTCATTCATATGCTTTCTTACCTGTTACTTCAAACAGACTTTATCGAAAATCAACAGACTTCTTGATTTGAAATTTGAATAACTCTATGTACTCCTAACTAATAAATAATCCAATAACGTAAGGACTCAATAAAATATAAACAAATATAACAGTCTACAACTTATAACGTTTAACACATTTAGATGTTTTAAATATAAAATATAACCAACTATATGTATAAAAACACTGAAATCCTTCAAAGGCACATACGTGATGTAAACATTGCAAGTCTTAAAGTAACGTGATGTTTGCGTGATTAAAAAATAAGCAAAAGAAAATTTTTGCCACGATTCTAGTGCTTTTTACCAGCATAGAATTACTGAATAAGGGCTGCGTTTATATTTAGCTCTGAATTTTCATGACTGGGTTTTAGAGTTATACTTATATGATAATTGTGAGTTTTTCGTGCTTTCGTGGCAATCGTGTTCCACATTCAATGCTGTTACGCCTCATCTGCATAAGGAGATCCCTGGAAAAATTCATTCACAACATTATATTTATGATTCTCTTACTTTTTCCGCACCATGATGTACATCAAGTTTCTCTCAAGTAAATTTTTATTAGTAAAATAAAAAGAACTCATGAAGCACATAGCTTGGCTAATTTTACCCTTTATTAAACTGAGTAAAAAAATTACAAAAATTCAAAATGTGCGCCAATTCAAAGTTGTGTGCGTAACGATTTATAGAAAATGCATCAATAAGCGTAAACAAAGTTTAGATATTTCAAATTCAACGCGCGTGTAATACTGTTTAAAAAAATCAACACGGAAAAATTAATATGAAAATATGTAAAAATGATAATAAAAGCTTGGTTACAATAATTTATAAATTTAATCATGATTGTGTTAATGTTTGTTTAGGAACTATAGGACTATTTCTTATCACAAAATGATCTGTCACTTTAATGGCGCAACGTAAATTTGTGCTTGTAAAATTAACACTACATAAAAGTGCGTGTTGATGAGATGGCATTTATCATGTTCCTTTTTGTACCTTCATAAGAGCTTTGATGCCAAAAGTAGCTGCAACACCTAAACCAAACATGATCAAGTGTGGCAGATATTTTACTCCAGGAATATCAGGCCTCTTTGCCATCAGCATAGAAAGAACTTTCAACTTATTATCGGAGTAGGGTGGGTAACGGGAACTAAAAATATAAAACAAAAATTCGATTTTAATATTGGATAAATTGATATTTTGTTGCTTTTTTAATGATAAACTTTGCATGTGTATGAAAATATACACCAAATTCTATTATTATAAATTGCTAATACAGTTAGTTAAGTGTAGATGTTTCATTGAATATATCAAACAATACTTACGAGGCAAGAGTTTCTCCAATAATATTGTAATCCTTTATCAAACAACCTTTGGGATGGACAAATGTATCATAAGTCAGTTTTCCATGGTAAGCACCCATTCCAGATGCTCCAACACCACCAAATGGTAAAGTATCAACTAAAATTAAAAAAATTCATAAATTATATTGAAATATAAATTATTGTAATGAAAACAGATTTTAAACAACCCAGCACAAAACAAAGTAATAAAAAACAAAAAAGTCTACAGTATCCCACAAAAAATACCACCTGAAAACAGAAAACTTTAATTAAATTAAGAACAATAAAACAAGCAATCAACTATAAAGATTTAAAGCATAATAACAATAAAGCAAATTAGTGCAATATCAATATAATGTTAATAGAAATTAATGCAGTGTTGTGCAGATTATTTCTAGGGCTTACGTTTTATCTACGTGACACTAAATCAAAATACTTTATAAATCCTACCTGTCATGTGTAATATAGTATCATTGACTACAACATTTCCACTAAATGTGTTAGTTATTATTAGATTTATATCATCCATGTTAGTGCCAAAAAGGTACATAGCTAAAGGCTTCTCCCTGCATAAAGCAGAAGCATTGTATATTTTAAAATTAATATATGACAATTACCTTTAGAATTCTAAAAGGGTTAGACCTGAGTCAAATGGTTTATTGCTGTTTATTATTTCAATTAAAGCAATGGGTGAATTATTTGTTTATGTATTTTTTAAATTCAAATAAGTCTATACCATAAACCAATTAAGATAAACATTCCCATAAAAGCAAGCAGTTTTAACATTTTTCATTCCTCATTGACAGTAAGGTAAATGCTGCATGCGAGATAAAAATACTAATGCAATGCATTTTACTTACATTCAATAAATAGTTATTACTTAAAACTTATTTAGCCTAACTCACCACTATACTGCATAATTGTATCATTGACACATACAGAGCCAGATTGTGTTTGATTTATGAACAATTTTTGTACTGCCTTATCCTTTGAAAATACATACAATACAAGGGCATGGTCTCTAAATTATAGAAAATTAAATTATTTTTAGAACATCATACAATTGTATGAAATTTTCAAATATGAAAGCAAATATAACAATGATAAATGCTTTATTGTTGCAATGAAACCATTGAACTCTTATATAATTATACGTTTTTTATAGATTCAAAAATTTTAAAAGTAAAAAATCGTAACTTTAAATCAAAAAGTCATTAAATATTATTATGTTAAATTTTGTATTTTTCACTAGTTCAAAATCAAATGATTCTTATTCGTTTTGGAAATTCTTCAAAATATTGTTGTAGTTATTATTTTTTTGGCATCAGAGTAAGAGCTATCAGATTATTATTATTATATTCATATTTCTAAGCTGCAGTATATTATAACCATTTTGCAGTAAATCAAAATCAAATTTTAAAATACAATAAATATTGCATGAAATAATGGTAGTATAAAACTGTAAATAACACTTTATAAATATTTTAAATCTACCAAACAACTGACATAAATAATGATTATTTTATCTAACTTACCGCTCATTTATGAATTTGATTGCTTCATAGGCATTGCTTACATTTACAATGGGTAAAATTGGTCCGAAAATTTCTTCTTTCATAACCGGATCTGTAGGTCTGACATTTATAAGAATTGTTGGCGCAATGAACCTTTCAGAAGCATTTGTCTGCCCACCAACTGCTACCTCACCATTTGATAAGAAATTCACCAAACGCCTATAATTTCATATTAAACAATATTTTACTGTTTCTTTATAGTCAATTCTTGATTATATTTATCTATTAATTTACTCACTGATAATGTCTATCACTGACAATACGACAGAGATCTGGGCTTTCTTGAGAATTTTCACCATACCATTCTTTCATTACCTTTTTTGCTGTTGCCACAATGACATTTTGTACTTCTGGTGTACATAAAATATAATCTGGTGCAATACAAGTTTGACCAACATTGACGAATTTTCCCCACATAATTCTTTTAGTGGCAATCTCAATATTTGCTGTATGATCAACATACACAGGACTGACAAATTAGAATCAATTATTAGTACTTGTAAATATTGTAATTTTGAATGTGATAGATAAAGATATTAAAAATGTGTACCTTTTGCCTCCTAATTCCAATGTTACTGGGGTAAGAAATTTGTTAGATGCTTCACGCACAATACGACCAACTGTAGTTGAACCAGTATAAAAAATATAATCAAACTTTTGTTTTAAAAGTTCAGTTGTTTCTTCAATTCCACCAAGTACTACTTTATAACATTGCTGTGTCAAATGTACTAGATTATTAAGAGTTTGAAAGTAAAAATAAAAAATCTGATGATCTAATTTTTTTCTACTCACATTATCTACATATTTTGGTATCAATTCGTATATAAGTTTTGCAGTAGCAACTGAAACTTCTGATGGCTTAATGATAACGCAGTTTCCAGCTGCCATTGCTCCCACCACTGGTGCTAATGTAAGTTGTAGGGGATAATTCCAAGCACCTATAACCAAAACTACACCAAAAGGTTCCTTGTGAATAACAACATCATCTAACATGTTAACAAATGTTTTTGATGGCTGAAATCAAAATACAATTGTAATTAAAAAAATTGTTTTTAAATTTGAATAATACTTAACAATCTATTTTATAATTCAACAGTAAATATATAATTCAATGTTATTTTATGATTTACCTTTTCTGGTGCAGCCCATTCTTTTATATGCCTCAACATATGTATGATTTCATTTATTGTGTAATCTATTTCAAGGACATAATTCTCAAATTTACTCTGAAATAAATAAATAAGATTACTCCATCAGTAAGCTACAATAAAATGAATTAACTGATAAGCTGTAAGTCCGATAAAAAAAAAAAAAAAGATAACGGCGTAATTAAAAAATATTGAAATAAAAAAACATACTCTTCTCAAATCTGCATTTAAAGCGGCATGAAATTCTGATCGATTTTCTTCTAGCATCTTTTGTATGCCTTTCAGCTGTTTAATTCTGAAATCCAATGGTCTTGTTTTACCACTGTAAAACGTCTCCCTAGTGGACTGGACAATCTAAAAATACCAATCTCATTATGCATTCTGGACTAAACAACTTTTTTCACAATTTATGCATATAAAAACTCACCTCTGCGTAGTTCGACATCTCTTTGCCGTTGATTGAAACTGAAAGAAATAAGAGAGCTTTATTAATCTCACAAATCAACCAGATAAAATCACAGTAAAAAAAAGTGTTCCCAATATAATAACCAGCAACTAGAAGTTTCTGTCACAGAAGTTAACGAATTTACAATTTAAATGTTCAAATTGCATAAAAAGGACGATGCAGTAAGTAAAATACGTAATGGCACACACGACGTATGAAGGCCTCTGTGGACTTTGCAATTTTTATATCATATCTCCCTATACTTTCTTTCGATAATTCGAGCAATTGCAAACAGCTGATAAGAGCCCGATAATCTCCTTTCGACCGAACGAAAATAGCCGCTAGCATCGCACTCTGTATTCAACTTACTCCTATATCCTACAAGTGCTTATATACTGGACAGCAGCAAGTGGGCCACTTGATGAGCGCATCGGGCAGACGAATTTCAAATTTTTCCAAAACACGCAAGGTCGCGCGCGCGCCGCTATGATGCAGGCTTGAAACTCACACATTCACACACATGAGAAATACCGGTTCCCTACGCGCCTTCAATTATACGCGTACGCGCTCGCGAAGAGAAAGACCTATAGATATATACGCACAGGCGCAAGTGTTGTAACTGCCAGCGGAGAGAAAGTTTCGTATAGCATAATACTTTCGGCGACGTACATACGTATATACCTTACATACCTATATACATATAGATATATACATGTGCACGCGCGCGGAAACGGAGCCGTGGAGTCGACGACACTTTTCCTACACATTTTCTTCTTTGTTTTGCCGTCTGATCACGAACTGTCATAGAATCGCGAGGAAGCCGAGAGCCCGAGTCGCGTAAACAATTGGCGGCAGAGGACACACGCGGAAACACCTGCTCCGCACGGTATATACTTATGTACACGGAGACGAGACTGAGAGCAGTTGGCGGTATAATATTATTATGATGACAAACGCCCAGTAAGTAGCAGAAGGCAATAAGGCATCCCACAACGCGAGACAGGAAGGGAGTGTCATCGCGCTTCCATCCTCTTCCTTTCGTCGTATTTTAATAATAATATAACTCACTCTATTCAACAATTGAGTAGGTATCCTGTGCGCAAAATCCTCCGATCCCTTATTGTAACCTCTCACAACACCGCTTTGCTTTTTTGCTGCCCGCGACAAAGCGCTGTATCACTCCGGAGTAAGATTATAAGAGGAGGGAGAGAGGCTGCTGCCTGCTCCGCGAGATCCCAATAAAAACAGCTTCTTCTCCGGCACACTCTGCGCGCGCGACTGATCGTCGCAGTGTATAAGGATACTTATATTGGCGGCCCGTTTCGAAACGGCGGCGCGCGACGGCGGTTTCCTCGCTTTTGTCATATAATATCGCAAGAACGCGTTGTCCGAGTGTGCGTGCGTAATGCGCGTACCTATAGATAGTACGTACATAACTGCATACGTGTATATTGCTGGAGAAGATTAAGTTATGTACTTGTGTGGTAATAAAAGTGGTATATTCCGGGCGTCAGTGAAGCTAGTCGTGTGGGCGATTATCGACGACAGTGAACGCAATTGAAGAAAGGCGACGAATGTTATCGGGACGAAAGTAAAAATAAACGCGGAGGGCATAAGTTGGGCGATAAGTTTTGATTTGTTGTTTGCATAAGAAATGTTTTGGGTTGGTTATGATAAGCGGATAAGGTATACGAATGTAATATTATTGATTAATCGAGCTTTCTTTCTTACCGTCTGACGAGTGATGGTCGCGGGTTTTGTATATAATAGTTTCATAGGAGTGCAAGAGAGGTCGCGGGAACGCCGTGTCTATTTTTAAAATAGTTTTTTCGTCCTGAATATATATACATAATTCAAAAACAAGCTTGTCCGAGAAGATTAAAGTGGTTTTTGAAAGAAAATGAAAATAAATTCAAATAGTCAAACCTTTCTTATACAGATTTTGACGACGGGTATTAAAGTAGCCTTCGAGTTTATTTGAAGACATATTTTATGAGTTATTTTGGCAGCCAGAGAATTATAATAATTGAACAAAATAAATTCAAGCGTTATCGCGATTAAATTAAAAGAAAAAAGAATGCAAAATATTTGTGCTGAGAAATAATAATGAAAACATTGCTTTGAAGCGTTACACTGATAACGATTAATCAAGATTTTACTATCTATACCATCGTAGCCGTTGTAATGGGCCACTTTGGCTTCCTCAACCTGGATTCTGACGGCATCTCCGTTATTATTAGATTCTACGGTCTGTTCGATGGTTTGTGTCATCTTGATATCGCAAATATCAAGTTTGTTTCAAGCTGAAAAACAACGTCGATTTATCACCATAATATAAGTGTCAAAGTAGTTAATTGCAATAAAGAAAAACTTCATTAAAGAAATTTCAAACTTAAATTTCAAATTTCCGTGTAATTTACTAAGGCTTGAAAAAAAATTTCTATGTATATGTAATATTTCTTATGGATATGTTAATTTTTTAATGTTTGAAAACCACTTTTTTTTAGATAAATTATCAAAGTGACTTTTTCTTCTTCCTTTTTTAACTTATCATTTCCACTTCGTATATACTTATCTGACGGATACATCGTACGCCGCTGTTCGCACAGTGTACACTGCTGCGTACGATGCGTCCGTCAGACTTAGTTCAGTAAAATCAGCTAATATTTTCTAACTAAATGACTTTTATGACTTTTCAAAACACTTGTGGTATCGGCAACATTGAGTACCCAAATTATCATTACACGATAACGGCTAATTTAAATAATTAATTATACTGCAAAATATTGATTTTATAATTACTACCTATACTAATACACTATAAAATTATAACTTTGTACATAAATTATAAGTATACAATTTACCCGGCCGTTGACCTATAAGCCTACAAATTAGCCACCGGCACAATCGTAGCTTCACAGTAAAAAAAGAAAAGCTGCAATTTCCGCACACAGAGCTCCAACTACGTCCGCGACTCCCCCACAACTGCCCGCAAGCTTATGCGGCCTAACGAGACTCTCGTTGACGGAATCGAAGCGCAGAGCCACGAATCCATGAAACATTGACAACGCAAAACTGTGTGTCAGTCCCTAACTATAACATAACGAGACGCTTAAGTGTATAAGCCGACACGGCGAAGGTAACAGTCGGCTGCATTATTCAGGGCTCGTCCACGGGGTGGGGGATGACTAAATTGTTCACCGACTCGCTAACTAACTACTGATATGTATGTATATACTAATACTACCCCTTTGACAGTGTTCGTCACTTGGCCAACGAGAGGCGAGTGGGACCTTGTGGCAAATTAATTGACGAATCCTCTAGAAGTTAGTCACACATTCGTACATAGAAGCCATGACTTTTTAGGCTGGAGTGGGGAGAGGATGACTTGCGGGGTGAAAAATGTCACGAAGAGGTGAGTTAATGAGGGGTTTCGCGAAGGCGCGCGCGCGGAAGTACAGTGTGTAGGTATTATTACGTCCATGCAGTAGTGCCGAATACGTAGCTAAAGTCCTGCCATGCTCTTGTAAGTAGCTGTACTTGATTGACGAGTTTTATTCGCGGAATCGAATGTAACGTGGCTGATGTAGCGTGAACCGGCAAATAATTGATGCGATTGGCGAAACTTTCAGTTTTACGAGGAGGATGCATTGTAAAATGCATATATATGGTATGAATGATTTGTGTGTTGAATTAAATCGCTATTTTTTACTATACTATATATTATATTATGGCAGATGTGAAACGCATATGATTTATTCATAATTTAAAAAAGAAATTGAATAACTGATTAATAGTACCGCATTACTCTCTTTCTCGATTCAAACGATCAGGGACGGCATTACGTTGCCATTTACTATATTGCGCATACTAAGAACTATATGATTAAAAATAAAGGAATAGTTGTTTGCTTATAGAAAAAAAAATGATCAATGATACAATCTAAAAAATAAAGCAACGAGAACTACCAGAAAGATCTAGAGCATTTTTCAATTTTCAACTGTTCAAAACATTTTACATTATATAATCAATTTCTATCTCCATTCACAATCTTCTGTTTGTGGATTATCGAATATTTGGAATACATATAATTAATAGAATTACGTTATTGGTTAGAAATTTTTCATACATTTTAGTCCTATGACTTTCCAAAAATAAAATAATAAAAATCTTTATGTAAGTCGTCACTGATGTAAATTAATGAAAAAATGAACTAATTTAGCAGTTACGCTGATATTTGACGTATAATTATAAAATTAGATTGTTTATCAGCTTACGACTTCTCACTGATGTATTTTTAGAGATTAAAGAATATTGCAAACCAATCAAAGCACTACGGAACTAACCAACAGCAATAATCACAAACTTATAAAATTACTATTTCGTCATGGTTACGCAGTGAGCATAAAAACGTGGAATGACAATCCAAACTGTACGAGAAGGTAATCCAACATCAGTGATAAATCTCTATATATACACTATATTTTCTGAACTATAGAAATACGTAAATACGTGCCTTGCTAAGCTGGACAACAAGGAAAACTTCTGCGGAATGCACGCGCGTATCTTCTCGTCGGCAGCGCAGTATCCCACTGACAGACAAGAAGCTGTTCGTGGGCGCAAGGAAGAGATACGTAAATGCAAATCATCATCTAGCGCTCTTTGCGAGTCACTTTTTTTTTGTTCGCAGCACGACAAAAAGGCTTGCGAGAAGTGTCCATGCATGCATAGACCTACACATAAATCGGAATACACATAAACTTCTTCAGATTTCGCTTTTGTGATGCCCGTGAGCGGCGAGCTGTCATTGTTATACATATGGCTTTATTATGCATATGAAAGGTGAGCTTCGTTGTTCGCAAAGAGAGTACGATCGTATAGGAAAATGACCTTACGCACATGCGAAAATGATTCATGGAAATGACTGTATTAGATACCTAGCAAGCGTTATTTTATCGATATGCTACACGGGGAATTCATTTCTTTGTGTGCACGCGTAAATGCGAAACTGCGAGAGTAAAAATTCAGATAAAAACAAAAAACTGAGTCACGTATAGTACTGGCTGTGAAAACGCGATATATGATTATAAATATTTATCTACTTAATTAGCTATTTGCTGTAATACTTTTCTTCCGCATCTTGCAAAAATTACCTAAAATTAGCACTTTTTCATTGAGGTTGGTTTTTGTGCAGCGCCATCGTTTATAATTTTTTCGATTATTATCAAACTTACAATCAGAGTTTAACAAAAGATAAAACAATAAATTGTTTTAAAGTTATAATAAATATTTACGAATTTTTTAAAAAATAAACAATGACCACTCAATGTAAAATAAAAGTTATAATTGTATGCCAATAAAATCTAACCGATTGTTTGAAAATGAAGAAAATTGACATACAATTATATAAAGATTAATGTTTATGATAATATTAAAAATAAATATTAGAAATATTAAAAATAAAATCAATATAGGCTTACTTTATGGAATGTAGTAATTACGATATACAGTGGCAAGAATATAGTGCTCATAAATTAATAAAAATTCAGTGCAAGTTTTTACACCAACAAACGCGTTGCACCCTAATCTATATTTAAATTCAGAAATGCAGTATGAATAAAACATGCATTCGTGTACAGTCTTGATTAAAAGATTTAATTGTGAACTGGGCATTACTAAAAGATACATTTTTTCTACAATCTTGACATTGGTTATTTCAAGTTTATATTTTATATATAATTAAAATGATATAAAACTTTGAAAAAAATAATTAAAACTGTTAGTGTTATTACATAGAATTAAAAAAAAATCTAAACCTGTCTTGCAGTATTGATCCTCAAAGTATTAGTCATCTACTAGAAAATCACGTCCATTAACTGTATGCACTCAATTTTAAGATAGCAAACAACTCAAGGTTACAAGTCAAATATTTTGAATTCTTAGCTTTTCCACTAATATTTTAATGGGTTTTCATTTCGAGTACATCTTGTTAATGAATGTAAATGTTTTAAAATATTTTATAGTAAATTTACATCTGGATGGTATTTATAGGAACACTAGTTTTTATAAACATATAATAATATTTTCTGATATCCAATATTGTATTGGAAAATTTAATAATATATTAGAAAAAAATAAATGATACATTTAAAAAATTCTCATTATTTATTCGAAATTTGCATTGTGCACGTTATGCCAGCTAACCGAATTTTCAAATATTCGAATTTTTTAAATCAATACTTTCACGTTTTTTTGAAAGATCAATATGTAATATTAATAAAGTTTGAAAGAAATTTTATCTCTGAAAATCTAAAGTAAAATCATTTCTGAAACAACTTGTTTTAATTTCGAACAAATTTTAAATGAACCGTAATAAAACAGCTCATGTATAATAACAGATAATTTTCTGGCCAATTACATACACAATTTAAATGATAAATACTGTTTGTGGACAGTTTTTTTTATTAATAGCAATAGACTTACTTAGCTTTAACATTTAATTTGTATTTAGTCCCCTGGACAAATTTTGCTTGGTCTTGTATAAATATAATATCTTCGCGGATAATTAATCATTCATTGATGCATTTAACATTTTTTTTAACTTCATTACTCACCCTCGGTCATTTTGTCAATCAGCACCACTGTCTCTTGCGGTTCGATGTTAACCCTGCAGACTTCAGCCTCAGGACGATCCACCGCGACGGCCTCGGAGGTCGGATTCGCCCAGCCGTTCGCTTCGCTCATGTCCACGACCACTTCCGCCTACGAGAATTCACTCATATATATGCAATAAACACACTCCCAAAATCGCTCGTATTATATATATATCGGCAAAGCACAAACAAAAAGCTCAGCGACCCCGAGCCTGCGTGACAGCAACAACAACAACGACAGCAGTATAGCTGCTGCTGCTGCGCGGTACTCACGGCGGCGCGGAAGAAAAGCTGCGCAGACCAGATGTCCAGTAGCAAGAAGCTGCAGCGCTATAACGAGGCGCGCGCCCGCTGCTCCGCACGTGGGATGATGATGTCTAACCGCCGGCACGTCAGGGACGGCGACGTGTGTGTTTAGAACAGGAGGGGGAGAGATACGAACTGACCGCGCGCCATAAACGATGTTTTCTCGCCGAGTGGGAAAAGAGTAGATAAGGCGTCGATATTGGTGTGGATAAAGTAGGTTGAGCGAATCGGTCCAGACCGGCGGTGGCAAAATGTATAATGTTTGAATTCTGTATAGATGTGGAGTGCGGTCGAGCGGGAAAGTGAAATGGGTGTAAGAGTAGGCGGTGAACGACGGTCGCGAGATTGTAGAGCCGGTAGAAGGCGGAAGCCGAGCGGTGAAATTGTCTATCGGTTATGGCTGCGTCGATTGCTTTCTTTTTGCCGCTAATTTTGCGGTTTTATTACTGCGAGCATTAACGGGCTAGTTGCGTACAAGGAAGCTTGCGCGCTGCCGCGCGACTGGGAGAGTAATTTGTAAACACGGTTTTGGAGATTAGGCGAGCGACGATGTAATGCAGGTAGTGTAGAAGTCATGAGTTATGATGAGAAGATATTTATAAGATAGAAGTTTAATAAAAAAGTTGGCAAGAAAAAGAATAGAAATCTGTTGTTCAGAGAAATTGGAGATGGTGAATATGCAACTGGTCGTTGCGTAAAATATTTTCAAAAGGTAAGAATTTTTTCCTTTAAAGGTTTTTTACAAAGTATCGACAAATTCCTTTGTTGCAGAGTTTTTGAATGAATGTTCATTTTTTAAAATCGTCTATACTTTTGTATAATTTCACCGTTACGGTTCAAATATAATGACTTGTTTTGAAAATCGGATAATATGACCGCTTGTTACTTTTATTCTATACGTATTAAAATTTTTCTAGGCAACTCTTTTTAAAAAAATATTATATGCAGAAGATTCGAAGGTACGCAGTAAATAAAAAATCCGATAAAACTTTTAAAAATATGTTACTGTAATGTTGCGTGAAATAAAAACAAGATATTAATAAATTATTTTTCATTTTAATATTAATAAAATGCTGGTAATTCTGTGTATTTTTCTTATACTCATAAAATGTGTTTTGAGAATACCAAGAATAATGCATTCTCCATAGTTATATATGCATATATTACGCTGCTTAAACGAATGTGAATGTTGTATAGAGGCATAAAATGCAGGTGGAATAAGTACTACATTGACTACAGAAAATAAGCGCGTTGCTCTTTCACTAGACATTACGCAGATCGATTTACTGCCGCTATAGTAAAATGCGAGTTCAAGAGTCTCATCAATTTATTTCATCGCGACGAAGATATTACTTTTATTTTTTGAAGGAAAGTTTTTAAATATTACGTAAACATTTTATTTTTTGTTATAGTAAGGAGGATTTATGAAAATGACAGTAATATATGTTGTGGGGAGTACGATCATTATCAAAGTAACGACTTCCTTAAATGAGGCAGTGACAAGACAAAATAAGAAAATATTTCATGTAATAGTTTATGAGTTTGTGCAATTTCTGACTTATTTGAAGATGCAATTTTGTTGATTTTTTATGATTTTCAAAATTTGTTCAATGACGTTATCAACACTACCAATGCGCTATTCTGATAACAATTTATAAAGAAGATATAACTTTTCTTGTCTTTATTTCTATGCATATTTTGATAGGTTCTATTATTACTATATTTATAATGGGTCTTGTATGTCCGCATGTTTTGATGTCATTACCGAAACTGGTGAGTTTCTCTTTCTTTTCTAATGTTTCACTTAGAAGGAAAATGATAATGTCATAACTACTTAGTATTCTTATAGTTTCATATTTTACTTAGATTGATTAGCTAATTAGATTTCAAGAGCAGTTACAGGCACGTTCAAATATAACAGAAAACAAATAATTATAGAATTTTCAAGTTATTAAAATATATTAAAATATTTTATAAAATTTTAGAGTTTTAAAATGAATCCTATGCACCGTTCTAGTGAAATAAAGCAGAACATTAAATGTTATCAAAACTTAAAAATTAAAATAATGCTATGTAGTTACAGATAATACATGACATGCCACAAACCCATTTCATATATACACTGTAATAATATAGGTATTTGTGATAAAAATGGTGAAAATAACATTATAAACTTCTGTAGAATTCAAAGCTTAAAATTTACAATATTCCTAGTAATTTACAAATGTATATGACTGTTTCATAACATTCACTAGGCAGCGCCATAAATCAAGTCGTATGCTGAATTGCTGTTTTATTTCATTAATATTAAGGTGCTTTTATTCATAATATCATCTTTTGTTGTAATTTAATGATACCAAAAGCATATAATATAACTGTAACGGAATTACAATAAATATACTGAGAAAAATATTTATATATAAATGGGTAGTTAGTATAAATTTTTCACCAATTCTTATTAGATCTTAACGAACAATGGTATAAATTATTCTTCTACAAGTTTAAAAGTTAATTCTGATATAGAAGAGCTACGTTAATCATACTAGTTTATCAATTTTTAATAATGGATATTCAAAATGAAATTCACTCTTGACATTGACCAGTTAATTAAATGTAAAGTATTTCGACGCCTCTTTGTCTTGGCTACAAGCCGATTTACGTGTGAAACAAATCTTATAAATCAGCAAGTTTATAAATAGTTGGAACTTCTGATATCATTTTACATTATACTTACATTCTTTTATTATAGATACGTGTATTTATATTAATTATTACATATTTGCAATTATACTTCATATTTATTACATATGATTATTTATTGTTACTTCCTAAAATTATTAATATTTTTATGAATATAAAAAATTTAACCAAAGCTGTATTAAATTGTTAATTATTTTGTTTGAAAAGTGTAATGCATATATAAGGGTTATATTTATTAATTTTTATAAACTCATTTTTAATTTACAACACTGGCCTTTGTATTCGATTATGGAAACAGCAAGTGCATGTTCTGTAGTAATGAATATTGCTATCGCATTTACATATTCACCGTTTCAGTTTTTAGTTCAGTCAGAAATAATGTAAGTTATTTTTCAAGTACATTGTTAGTGAACCGTTGTACCAAGGATTACCTAAAATACCAATACATAATATATTCGATGACAATCAGTGTTTTTGAAAATATGCTTTTGTTGGTAATTAATAGTATTGTATGAAAAAGTTATACCATTAATACTTCAAGGTAGCAAAAAACAAATTAATTTTATATTATTATTGTTTTGGATTCGAATTCTACACTGAGAAAAACTTTAATAAAAATAACCGTTTTATAAAAGTAAAAGTTAGTATATTGTCTAAAATAATATGTTTATTTATTTATTTATTTATTTATTTATTTATTTATTTATTTGTTTATTTATTTATTTATTATACATAGAAATATAATAAAATAATTTCGTATATTTCTAGCATCATTTCCTATATAATGTGATCATTCTTCAAGTTTACTGTTAAAGTAATATTTACTTTTCAATATTTTTAGTAATTTTATATCATTAGTTACAAATTCAAACTATAACAAATACAACTCTAAAGAACCATTAACGATTGTTAATTCAGAATTACTATGGAATTTTTTTCAACCTTCTTTCACCTCTGTAAAATATCTTGAATTAAACATTAGATTAAAACTGCTCAGCGGACGTTAAGCTATAAGATTGATCTAGACGTGACGTTAGCTTCTAGAAAATCTCTAACTATTCGCTCCTGACAACTTTGAATATTATGACGAATCAAAAAAAAGCATAGTACAGCTTTACATATAAAAAAACTATGAATACTTTTCACTGTTATAAATTGAAAATCTCATCATATTGAACATTTTACATCACAATTACTAAAGCTACTGCAGTATCAAATCACCGATATTTTCCTCATCGCCGAATAATGTTTATCGGTAAGTTTATTCCCAAGCGACTCAGCCTGTCATTTGACGCATTTTCTTTGTACGGTGTTTTTCCAGTAAACTTTGATATTTCACCTCATTATAACAACCAACGTTCAAACCCATTTAAAGCGCAGCTTTTGCGATAACACAGAAAGCACATCAATTAACCGCGCGCACCCGCACAATATAAGCACTAGAAAACTCACCATGATTGTGGATTCCGCGTGCACTTCCACGGTGTCAAGATTAACAATTAACTCTATTTATATATACAAGATTTGTCTTAGTCACTCAGCAGTTGTCGGATCAGCGCACGATGGACAATCTCAGAGCTATACACAGTGTCTTTCTCTCGGAGTCGGTGCGCGTCGCCAACATACAGCCGACGACGCGTCAACGCTCGACGACCGATCGCGAATCCGATGAATCGATGCGCCGCAGACGCGCGAACGTTCGGCGTTGCCCGAATTCATTTATACTAATGAAAAACGGCAAGTTCATCGCCGCGCGCGTGCGACTCTCATTAAGCTGCTACTGCTGCTTGTTCTGTGCTTTCGTTGCGCAACGTGTGTATGTTGTGGTAGGCAGACGATCGTATCACACACTATAATATACGACTGTGTGTGTGGTATACAATAGGTTCGTTCGAGCGCCGAAGAAATACGGTTTGGTCCCCTCACCAATCGGCTATGTGTATCCCTCGTTTCCGGTGCGAAGAGAGACCCTGTGCACTTGCCCGCGCTCGGCGATTGTCGCATGCGGGGGAAAAATTTGGGTTCTAAATTACATTAAGGTCGCGAATTATGCATGAGGTTCGGTCGACATTTATATTGATTGTTGATTAGTATATATAGGTCTAGGCCGATCGTCTATGGCGGCTTGGGTAGTTGATTTCGCACGATTATTAATGCGGAACAATGGCCGTCTGCTGTGCGTTTCCATTTATTCTCGGTATAGTAGTTTTAGAAAATCAGCTGATGGTCGAGGCTGCGAACTTTGCAAGTCTGCAAATAAGTGCATTCAAGTATTCAGCTTCCGCCTTGTCGCGTGAATTTTAGATCCCGTGCAGGCGCTCACTGCACTATGGAGCAGGCATTGAGCGATTGCACGCGGTTTCTTATACACGTATTTTCAAAACTTTTGCAAAATACGTTTGTATATCGATTTCTATATATTCTACTTACGTTTTATTAAATTGATAGCAATATTTTCTTTAAACTTCTTATTCCAAATAAAACTTTGTTAAGTTTGTATTTACCATTTATAGTTATTTTCATCCGTACACATTAAAAGTTCTTGCAAAGTATGATATATTTTGCAAGTCTAATGGTGATATTGAAACAAGTTTTTTATTGTATTTTAATGTTACTCGTTGTACCTTTATGACCCTCGTTAGCAAGGACGTTATACATTATACGTTTAATTAATTGATAGCTTTTTACCACCAAAATAAAAACATGTATTCTATAGCTAAAGTTTAAAAATAACTAGCAAAACGACAAATAAATTCTAATATAGGCATTTCCACTGATATTGAGTTAATTTTCTTTCCATTCTTAGACTAGAAACAATTCAGGAATTGAAATGTATTTTATAATAATAGCAAATGCAAATGTAGCAAATGTTCATAAATATTTAATGAATTATAGGTACGAATAATTTAGGATTTTACAACGAGCTTGAAGTTGCATTAAAAAAAGTTTAAAGATATATATGTATATAAAGCATTACATAATGTATATCTTACAAAGTTTACAACATCTCATCAATAGTTATAACATTCTGACGTCTGTCAGTAATATTATTATTATTATTAAAAATGACTTTTTAAATCGATTTTAAAAATTGCATGAAATAAATAATATGCTGCTATAATCGAGTATTCCTAATTATCTTTTGGTAAAATTAAACATTAAAACTTCATATTGTTTTTTCCTACAAGCGCAAAAAGAAAAAACTTTACATGCACTGCAATAGAAAATTCAACCTCCCTGACGTCACATCATTAGAATATCATTAGGCTGGAAAATAATTTTGCAATAACAGGAACAGGAACGAAATCGTTTCAGAATAAGTAGTCTACTGTATTTCTTCAAAAATTTAATGAACATTAATCTACTGTGTTTCTTTAAACTTATATGAGCCTTTAAATTCAATAGTGGTTGGCAAATGTATAAAATATTCCTTGACGTCAAATCAGTGGCTTACGAAAATGGAATGAAAAATATACTATGTTTTAAATTACATCGATTGAAACACGAAAATTAAATGCAGGTGTACGTCGATTCAAATAAATTATTCCGCATCTGATGCGAAGATATCACTATCAGAAAACTTCCATGTATATAAAAAACGTAGGGAATCGTAATAAATAATATGAAACCGTATAGAAAACCGCGTAAGAAACCGTATAAAAAGTGTTGGATTTCGGACAATTTACAGTGTTAATTCCTACGATTTTATACGATGTTATACGTTTTTGTAATACGATTTTGTACGGTTTCCTATATTTCTCATTTCCACGAAAAAAATTTGTTATATATGCGAAAAATTTACGAATCTTAATAAACCGTATGAAATCAAATTAAACCGCATTATTCACTTTTTTATACAGTTTCTTACGTTTTCTTACATTTTCTTGAACTTTCTTACTTTAAGTTTTTACAGACAAATTAAAGAAAAATTATAAATCGTATAGAAACGTATAAAACCTAACGAAACCGTAAAAAATTTGCCCGAAAACCAACACTTTTCTACGGTTTAATAATTAATTACGGCTTTCTACATTTATTATTTCCATACGGGTAGGTATTATATATAATTGTACATTTAGAAACACCAAATGTAAATCCAATATATCTATATATATGGAAGTTTTCTAACAATTTAGCAAAGAATAAACTGACATTTTTCGGCTTGCTGTTGTTAATGTGCTTGTTAGTTTATTTTTATAATATTTATGATTGAAGCTAAGGTAAATTTAAAATAAAAATTTTCATTGTTTTATTTCAGATACATATAACGATTCAAATCAACGTCAATAATAAATAATTTTCACTTTGTGTGAAAAGAAAAATGTTCATATAAATTTATCAAAAGAGCAATTGTCATTTATAAATTAAAATTATTATATCTTTAACTGATGCATCATGAAAGCTTAATTAAGAGACGTCTCGTTTTATTGAGAAAAAAACCGAGGCGATGCGTGAGACCCGCACGGCGTTGACACGCAACATTCAGAGCAGCGAATATAATAAAGTAGCCGAGTGAACGTCCTCTTTCTCTCTACTTTCGTCGGCCTATCTTTGTCCCATTCTTCTCCCCCTCTTCTTAATCTCTCATTCCTCGGTATTTCGTTCGCTACTTACAATAACGAGAGCTACATGCACGACTTAACTGTGTGTTGCAATATTGCATTCACTCATACATTCCTTTCATTCCATTTTATTTTCTTTTTATAATTATATTAGAGTATATGTTTCATGAAATGATAAGAGATTATGAAAAAAATAAATACCAACATTAACTTTATTTCTGTCGTAAACTAACGTATTTTTATTTCAGTAAACATGAATATCAAAATATATTTTGTTCCTCTCCGTTTTACGCTTATAAAAGTTTTTCTTATTCATAAAAAATAAATACCAACATTAACTTTATTTCTATCGTAAACTAACGTATTTTTATTTCAGTAAACATGAATATAAAAATATATTTTGTTCCTCTCAGTTTTATACACATAAAAGTTTTTCTTATCCATTATAAAAGGCACTTGGATGTTAAATATCATCAATTGATTTATACATAGAGAGTATATAAAAAGTTTAAAGGCTAAAAAATAAATTTTCTATAAGATTTAAAAAGTAGTAACGTAGAATAAAATTCTCAAATAGGAACGTATCTACATGCGAGTACAAAAATATTATACATCTTCCCCTTTTTTAAAAAATCCTATCTACATAAACTCAGATAACATTTGACAGACTTTCGGCAATGTCTATCCATAAAATTCGGCTCTGAGTTCAGGCGGGCGAAAACTTCGCCCGCAGTTTAGTTCGCAAGATGCCTAACACGAAGATGATCATAAACAGCGTCGTCACAAGTTTCCGGTAATTCCATTTTTGAAAAAGCCTCTCCCAGCTTGTAACGATTGGCTCGTTCATGGAGTGCTGTCAGTACCAGTCTTTGAATCTTTCCAAAGCTCTCTTCCATTCCTTGATCGTGGACTCGTAAAAGGTTTGTTGCTCTTTATTAGGATAAAACGTTTTTTCTATTTCGCGGATTTTGAGAAGTTCTTCCTTATTACTCCAAACTCCTGTTATGACAAAAATACGTGTTGGACAAAGCTCTTTTAGTTTTGCATATATTTTTTTAAATTCTTGTTAATACCTTGTTGAAGTCCAGCAAGAAAGGCTACTCCTAAAATTGACATTTCGCAATTGGTACTTCGCTCTACTGCTAGGCCAGTTAGATCAGACAAAAGCTGCATCGTGAAATCATTGCATGAAACTCCTCCGTCAACCCTGAAATAATATTTTTCTTCATTATAATTTCACTCTTATATTAAAAATATATCGTCAGATTAACAGCCTCTCTCTCTACACACCTGATGGTATGATATGGAAATTTCGCTTCCCGGTGCATACATTCGTAAATCAATATTATCCTAAACACTAAGCTCTCCAGCATCGACCGGACGAGGTGAGCCTTGTGACTCGTTGGTTTGACACCGAGGAATCCCGCCGCAGCTGCGTGATTGGCGATCGGTGCCTGAACAAACGAAGCAAATTAATTTTTCTGAAAACAATACTTCGTGCGCGGTAATTAAAATTATTGTTGGTGATGTATACCTGTAAACCACTGAACGCAGGTATGAAATAAACACCATCAGAGTCTTTGACCGACGTTGCTAGTTGGAATGTTTCTGCCGAATTCTCTATTAATTCTAAAAAAGTAAATATATCATTTTAGTATGCGTTAAGTATTAGTATAGATTAAAAAACAATAAGTAAAATAAAAACTTCTACATACCAAGCGATTTAGCCCATTCGATTATAGATCCAGTGTCGTTCGATGCACCTTCGATGACGTACACTATTTCAGATCCAATGCGCCACCCAACTAATGGATATAGACCTGTAAAAATTCATAAATAATTTATATTATTAAAAAATTATTCAGCTTGTAATTGTTATATTTAAAATTATATACTCCATAACTCTGAAAGCTTCATTTTAGAAAAAATCAAATAACACGTGTTTATAACACGTGTTGTACATTGACAGATAATATGCTTGTTCGTTATAACACGATTGGCAGGCATGTCGGCATATTATGTAACATATCGTGACTAATCACACAGACTATTACTGATTGGAAAAACTTAAAGATACGATAAGACGTTCCATGATTCGATTTTCTGATTTTTACAAATAAATTCGTCTTGCCAAAGACAAATCTTTTCAAAGCAAGCATTACATCCTATATGTATATATACATCATATATATAATCGTATACGAATAATTATACTCTTCCTTTGCACAAAAAAAAAATAATAATAAAGTGTTTATTATATTCCAGTAAAATTACCTGTAACAGACGCATGCGCCACGGACCCTGTATTAACATTCAGAAAGCTGCCCGTGCCCATGGTCAGCTTCAAATCTCCAGCTTCAAAACAGCCAGAGCCAAAAAGCGAGGCTGACTGATCGGCCATGGAGCAGCCGATGCTTATTTCGGCGCCGAAGATCGAGGCGGGAACGCGGCCGAAGTCGCCAGCGCTGTCCACAACCTTGGGAAACATCGTGGCCGGTATATTGAAGAGACTCTGTGCCCAGCCAGCCCAGTGCATGGTGAACGGATCGAAGAGGCCCGTGGCTGAGACGCTCGATGCATCTGATATGTGCTGACCTGTAGATAATAAATAGTCGAGGTTGAGATTATTGTGTTCAAGTGTGGTTGAAAGTAGCAGTGAGGATGGATTAGCGATTGTTTGCGTGTGATGTTTATGATTCATTGCAGTGTCTATTATGGTGAAGAGATTGATGTCGTAAGACTCGCGTAAGTATAGTTTTGTTGATCGGAGTTTACAATCATAGGTAAGAGCAGTCTTTTATTAGACGAGAATAAAGAGTAAAGTGAAGTTGCTGAGACATTACCTATCGCTTGTACATATGGTCTATGATTAGTCTGCTTGCACTGTTGCTTATTAAAGTGGAAGCAAAAATATCACAAACCTTCAAGGGTCAATTGTAGTACTTTTCCATTCATTATCATTGATGCAACCCTGAGATCTATTTTCAAAATGCGAGAAATGTCAAACTATAATAGAATTTTTCTTAATTATGGACTCGATTACAGACAATGTATACTTACTTAAAATATTTTATAGTTTCACTTCCTTCTAGCATTAATTTTTACGAACTATAGGAATTCAACAAACAAATTCCTACTCTCTAAAGTTGAATTAGTGGAAAAACCTCGATTGTTGAGGACTGTGATAATCAGACCATTAACTCAATTCACTATCTGCAGGATTGCGTTTTATCATGTAAGATAATCAATGATAATTTATTAATTGTCTCGACCTAAGTTGATGGTTTGCAAAGAGATAGTTGACATATTCGTTACGAATTTTTTGTCATATTGTGGAAGATACAGTTTTATCTGGTACATTTTCATTCTGCGCTTAACCGACTAAGAAGACAATGGTATGTATTACCGAGTACGATTACTATATAATAAACCGTTTATTCTATCATTCGAATTCGCGACCCGCTCTCTGTCGAAGATTTATGAAAATTTAAATTGTATTTATATTTATTCTTTATCACGATTTGCTGAATTCGAGATCGTTCGAGGACAAAATAGATTATCTCGAATTCTCAAATTTTATAACGGAATAGCTCGTATAATAACTATAATAATTAGTGGTTTTTCGTAAAATCGCACGTTTCATATAAATAAAAATGACAGGCTATAGGTATCATAATCCTTACATCATCGTACCCAACCTCTTATTAAATCCAGACAAACACCGATTCTTGCATGAAGCAAACATCAACCTCTTCTCCCTAATAATTCCACGTGTCCGCAAACATCCTTTTTAACTCAAACCTACACTTTTTGCCTGTTTATCGAGTGCATCAGCTATTATCGCGGAACTCACCGGTCAATTTGTACAGGAGCCAGCAGTCGACGCCGCCGAACACGGCCTCGCCGCGATCTGCGGCTGCACGCAGTCCTTCCACATTTTCCAATGCCCACACCAAACGTAAGGTCACCTGAAATTACAGAGTCATTGAAATAACGCTTCTGGTAGGAGATGTCATGTAAGTATAGATATAGAAGTGAGGAGGAGACGAGTTATTTTTTGGGGTCGGCGATGATGCGCGGTCGTAAAATGATAAAAAAATTTCGTGTTTTGACGGGATTTTTTTATGGTTTTATGATGTGAAAGTGGATGCTTCTATGGACTTTGCTGATTTCGCGACGAAATGGATAGATACCGTCTGAGGACAGATATTATGTTCAGACAAGTGAAACGTTAATCTTTAAAAAGATTAAAAAATATATATCAGATAAGTCAATATTCATGTTATGTATCAAGCACAAGATTTTCATTCAACTTTGAATCTTAATAAACTGATTACAATTTCATTGATTGATTATTCACTTAAATAAATCATACAGCTTTGAGCGCAACTTCTTCCAAATGCAAAAAAAAAGAAAAAAACCAGTCAGACCATGCTTGAATTATTATTGCTTACATCCGATCGAAATCGTTCGATCTCCGCTGAAGACCGCAATAATGATTCGAGAATTTAAACGCACGTACCATGATTATAAGAAATACTCCCATCCCATCTTTTATATGTATACATAAACAAGCGGGTTCTTGCTATACGCAACGAAAAACTCATTAAACCGGCTTATTATAATGGGTGGGGAGAACGTAAGGAGAGTGGGAGAGAAATATTAACCTGCGTATTCATCAGTCGAAGGACGCTGCCAGCTTGATAGCGCTTGTTGCGCGTGATCGAGTAGAGGAGCCGGGCACCGAGCCGCATGCCTCGCATCGTCAGCGAGTTGTTCCACGAGTTCACCATCGAGTCCGCCCGCAGGTCCTTCCATGTTATGAAGCTGCAATCAGTACATTGATGTATACATTGTATGGAAGAATCGGTGTAATTAATTATAGCGTTTTCTTAGGTAATTTTATGATTCAGTTGAGCAAGAAATGATTATAAACTGAATTTGTATCGAATTTGTAATGAAATAAATTACTGTGATTCACTTATATTATAAATAATAATGTCGAGTATATTCCTACTTGTGATAATGTTTGCCGGTCTCGGGATTCCAAGTGACAAAACTCGATCGTTGCGTGGATATGCCCAAGGATTCAATTTTCGAGGGGTCGACGTGACTCTCTGAAATATAAAACATTCTGATAAATTAAATTGGAAGTAATACTTTAGCAAGATCTATTTTATGCTCATATATTCATGATTAAATTTGAATTTTTATGTTCGGTAATTCTTTATAATTAGTATATATAATTATTATTACTATATAAATAACATAAAATCAACGTTACCTTTGATACATTCTTTGATAACTCGTACTATTGCCTCCCATAACCAGTCAGGATCAATTTCTACGTAACCAGGTTTCGGATATAACAGCTTCACCTACAAAAATTAATTAAATTAATTAACTGCAATCATTCATGTTCATATTAATTAAAGTAAACGTGAAAATTAATTTTTTCAACATCAATTCTATATCTAAGTTATCAAAATAAAATACAGGTATTTCGTGCTTGTATAATAATAGCTATCCGATGGAGCTTCCGTCTGTAATAGCGCGAAATTACGCTTCAATCGGCACGTATTCCCGTGCATGTTCGATGCGGTCAATTATGTATAGGTGCACAGAACCCACACGTGTTAACGCCGCGATTAACGTCCTTGAACTTTCGCTTGGCACCGTCATGCTATTTAATTTCCGCCGCTGACCCGGGTTCGTCAATCTGCCTGTCTAGGCTTTTCTTTTTCGATGATTATATATGATTTATTATAAAAATTAGTACTGGGTCGTGAATGCTCTTCTCTCAAAAGTTGAATTAGTGAAAATTGATCCACCATTTTAATTAGTGGAAAATAACTACTAATTTATTAGTGCATATTCACTATTTCATCTAGTAGCTTTTTTCCACTAATTGAAATGGTGGAGCAATTTTCACTAATTCAACTTTAGAGAGTTGATGCAATAGTGCTAAAGTCGAGTATTAGTGCTCTCCTTCCAAAAATCGGATTCTAAATTATTAGTGTAAGTTAGTAATAAGGAAGTTCATGCCCCAACGCCTCTTTACACGTGCAGGAGCCGTTGAACCGCAGGCTACAAGTGCTTGCTTTTAAATGATAAAAATGTTCACAATAATTGTATATATGATGCAGACAAGCCCGAAACCTCTTCCTACACGCGCAACAGCTTCTGAGTTGCAGGCTATTAATTCCCATTTAGATAATAAGGAAGATTGCACAATTGGCGAAACGTGGGAGGAGTCACAGAGGTCTCCGTTGTCGTTTTATAGATAACGTAGAACACGCGAGAGGTCATCGACTCGCAAAAGAATAACTATATATATCGCGATGCACACTCGTGCAGGCCATCGCGACGTTAGCTCCGCGGTGGTTGAACGCGATAAAACCGCGGGTGCATGAGTTCGCTTATTTTTTCACGCTTTATTATTTTAATTACTACGTACGGTACACATACACGTTTATATCACTGGCTATTATAATGTCTCAGTGACGCACTACTTCAACAGTTTTTCAAATAAAGCACTGAAGACATCCGATTATTCAGTAATAAGTACTTCTAAATAAAGTGCAAATGTCTTACATAAAAAAGGATAAATCTCAAGTTGAATTTCAAAAGCTTCGATATTTATGTAAAATATTAGCATGGTAATGACTTTTTCTACGTAACTACTTTAATGAGATTTAAAAAAATATCTGTAATTTCATTCATTATCTCCAATTAAAATTTATTCCTCTTTGCATTCCTGATAGATAACAGTGACTACATGATGCACTAGGCACTGAATTTTGATAGCATACATTTCTCATAAATCTGTATTACTTTCGAAAATGCATTTGCTGCAAAGCCGCTTGTGTGAGTGCCTGCATAAATACGACTGCACTATGCTATTAAATTCGATGCAGCGCGCAATACTGCATGCATATTTATTTCATGATTGACACAGTTTAAAAAAAAATTCAAAGTCAGTGAAAGTAAGGCCGGCTCCGCGCCGTATATAAACCTGATAATCATGAGCCGGTCAACGCGGCGCGCACGGCCATGTGTATAGCGAGTAATGCTATGCATGGCATTGGAATGAAAACGAGAGGCGTTATATTCGAAACGTAGGAGTGCAATAAAAGAGCCAATTTCTCTAAGGCGTTGTGCCAAATAAATATACCTTTCGACTTGCATTAGCAATGCAGAAACTGAAAAACGTTTAATGAAAAGGTGTATAGTATGCGTAATAAATAAGTTTTATTGAAATGTTAGGAATAACGTATTCGAATGAGCTTGTGTAAAACTTATAACAATTTTTTGCTGAAAATAATTTCAAACCGTCAAAATAGGTATTACAATTTGAATACTGTTTATGGAGCAGTTCTTGTTCTCTTATACTATCTACACTCCACTTAGAAATGCTTATAAAATACTTCGTTTTCTCTAGATCGTGACACTAAAAAAATAGTGCGAGAAGTAGAAAATAGTGCGAGGCGTAGAAAATAGTGGGAGGCGTAGAAAATAGTGCGGGAAGTAGAAAATAGTGCTAGAAGTAGAAAATAGTGTGCACTTCACGCACAGTAGTAGATAAAAAAAATTTCCGATTAATAAAATCGAAAAGAAAAAAATTCAACAATAATCATTGGCCTTTCAAAAATTTAAATTTCGAATTGCAAATGAATTAAATTTTTTTTTAAAAAGTTTGCAACTTTTCGGAAAAACGTGCATCGGCGACCGCTTCCTAACGCATAGGATAATGAAGCACGACTTAGAACACATGCTTTTAAAAGCCGTTTTCCGATATTTTCATGGGTTTTTACCACTTAGTCACTCATATCCAAAATAGCAAAGTTCGTGTTACGTTTTTGGACGTCTCAATGAGCGAACGTTACTTATACAGCGTTCTGATGTCGTTTAATTAACGTAAGAACATTTTTCAAATGCTTTCGAGAACCTTTTTTCGCGTTAAGAACATTATATAGGTGGTAGTTACATTATATATAAAACCCACTGAGAACATTTTAACGCTCCAGTAACGTTCAAGAAACGTTATAAAAACTTTGACCGGGACATCTTACGATTCTTCAGCGACTTTCTTATTGGAATGTTCTCAGAGCGAACGGTGCCATCCCATGAGTTATTAGTTCATTATCAATAAGCATGAATGTTTTTAAAGATTTCAAGTTATCTCAAATTCTTTCAGGCAATGATAATTAATTGCTCCCTTTGTCCCGATACGTCCGCAATTAATATAATCAAGTGATTATTTTCATGTTACTAAACTACAAAAAATGTTGGACGATTCATAATTAATTTTTCTACTTGAAATTCTTTTTTTAATCTTAATAGAATTAAGGTAAAAAAATTAAAAGAACAATTAATAAACCTAGATTTATGTTGTTCTTTAAAAACTGTGGCAAAAAAATTTTGCAAGAAATTATAACAGAAAAAATATTTATGGAGTATTTCTTATTTTATCTACTATCTACATTCTACTAAAAATGCTTATAAAATACTTATTTTCTCTACTATCGTGACACTAAAAAACTCGATGGTAAAGAATACCATCACGAACCCTAACACTGATCAGTATACCCAACTAATGATGAATTTCGTATATAAGTGTCAAAAATAATTTTTAGATCAACGAAATCGAACAGAAAAAAATTCAACAAAAATCTTTAGCCCTTCAAAAATTTGAATTTCAAATTTCAAATGAATATATTTTCCGAGAAAAAAAGTTTTAACTCGACACTTCTTGAATAGACGCTTATCGATTCCAGTTCACTAACGCTTTAGATAAGAAAGCACGATTTAGACCCCAATGTTTGTAAAAGCCACTTCCAGACATTTCCTAGGGGTTTAACCACTTAGTCACTTACACCCCAAATAGCCCAGTTCGCGTTACGTTTTTGGACGTCACAATGTCCGAACATTATTTAAACAACGTTCTGATGTCGTTTAATTAACGTAAGAATATTTTTCGAATCCTTTCGAGAACCTTTACTTCGCGTTAAGAACATTATATAGGTCGTAGTTATATTACATATAAAACCGACTGAGGACATTTTAACGCTCCAGTAACGTTCAAGAAACGTTACAAAAACTTTGAACGAGACGTTTTTACTATTCTTTAGCGACTTTCTTGGAACGTTGCCAGAACGAACTGTGCCATCCCATGAGTTATCAGTTCATTATTAATAACCATGAATGTTTTTAAAGATTTCAAGTTCAGGCAATGATTATTAATTGCTCCCTTTATTCCGATTCGTCCGCAGTTTCATATTACTATACTACCGCATTTTCATGTTACTATACTACAAAAAATGTTGGACTTTTCTTAATAAAATTCTGTTCCTCCCGCCGTAGCGGGAGGAAATAGTATATTGTGCATCAAGGGCGTAAAGTTGGCCTTTTAGTGTGGAGTTTTCAATACGAGTCGAAGGCGAGCAAACGATGGAGCACACGATATTTTTTTGTAACACAGATTTGGATTTTCGCTACGGCACTTTGGCGCCCGCTCCAGCACTTTTGCGCCAGCTTCGACACTTTTCCGCCCTCTGTTCTAAAATCAGTTACTTTATAGTATATTACGTAACTAGGGGGTAAAGAGTTGACCAGTCCAGAGCAGTATACAGCGAAAACCCCGTTTTTTAGATTCAAAAAGCGCGAAAATCGTGCCAGTGTTACAAAAAGTACTTTTCTTCCTATACTGTGGGAGGCATCGCTAGACGCTCAAAATGCTCGATTTTCCATTCCCTTTTCATGCACGTGTTGAAAAAAAAACTATGCACTAGGTAGGTAAACTTGATTTTTCACTTCTTTCCCAAACCATTGCTTCATTCCCTTAATAACTCAACTGCATCTAACAACGGAAACTCGCACGAAAACTCACCGCACTTATAGGTACTACTATGCCGAACAATTCAAACACCAGATTCGCGCGCACGCTCTGATAAGCGAACCGGCGATAAAAGTGCAGCAGTATGTGCAGCAGTAGCACGCCGCCGCGCGTGGAATCGATACCACCTGCCGTCTATATATCTACACGTCGCACGACACAGAAATCAGGTAGAGACATGAAGGACAAACCTTTTCGTAGGAGGTGGCCACGTGGTTGCACGCCTGGTCGAGGATGTAACAGCGGATAGTCGTCGTACCGACATCGAGGGCCGCTACGTACCGCATGGTGTGTGTGTATAAATGTATGCACTTCGATGTATGCGCCTTCCTCTCACTCGACACGTGTGCTTAAGCGCACTCTACGGAACAGACTGACTGCGCTACGAGCTGCGGAGACGACGACGGGGCCACGCCGGAGAAGAGCGAGCGTGTAATCGGCGCGCGTTGTTCCTCGCGCTGTCTCTGTCTGTCGTTCCCTTTCTATATATCTATAGTGTGTATAGTGGTGTAGAGCGATGTAAGTAGAGCTTGCGATTCGCGGCTGATTCTAATCGTTGGTAAGCACATATGAGCGTTGCGTGAGTAGGAAAATTACAGAGGAGTTTGAGATGTGGAAGACAGGTTTTTCTGTTATTAGTAAATGATTCACAAAGTAATGAAACGAAATAATTTGTATTGTTCGATTCGATTTAAAACAAAAATAAACAACTGTTTTATTAAAGCGAGTAAGAAAATAACAAAAGTCCAGTTTATTGATAATTCACCTAGAACGAAATTTGCTTTGAAACTTTTAAGAAAAGATTGAAATAATTGTACTCGACTACTTAACACGCGTTCCAATTGGAACTTGAATAGATCAAAAAAGAATGTAAACTAATGCAAATAATTTAATTATAAACAAAAAGTTTCATTTGTAAAATTAATATTAGTTTCGTGTAGTAAAATACAAATTTTATAATATTTTTATTGATAGTAAAATATATAATCTTTTATTAAAAATTTGTTTATTTATGCGTTTAAATTTAATATTCTTTTCTAACGCAACATTAAAATGTAAAGCGATTTTCGTTCAAAGTACGAGGGAATGACAACTTTTCAAATTGAATCTCAACTTTTTTGAACATTTGCATCCTAACGAAACTGGCAATTGGCCATTAACTTTTCTTTGATTTCATACTTTACATTAACATTTTTTTAAATGTGACTTAAAAAAAGAAAATTATTGTGCAAGCTTATTCTTTCTAAGAATTTAAGTTTAACATTAACATTGCTAAAATATTTAACAATTTTAAAGCTGACAATTGTTTACATAAGTATTATGCACATCTGTACAAGGGTGGTATAATAATAAAACTAAAGTTAAGTCTTTTTACATCTCATATGTAGAAAACATTTCTTGCATTTCTTCGTTGCCTTTACCTTCATTAGTTTTACAGTATTCAAAGAGGTGTTTAAGCACTGAAAATGAAAATGTAAGTAAATATACAACGAATAAGCTAATTTACAAAAGAAATGCAATTAAACTATACCTTCTTTATCTGTGAGAGTCATAAAAAGTACTAAAGCTCTAAATCTTTTGACCTTTGCCAGATACTTTAAGTAATTATAAACCTTATCTTCATTTGGTATGAACTTTGTCTTTAGAACAGATAATATTTCACTAAATATGGAAGACTCCAAAGATTCTTTAAAAATACTAGGGAAATCTTCAGGTGCAATTTGCTAAAATAAAATTCATTGGTGTACATCTTGCGCAAATAGAAGTGATTTAGCATGAATATATGTTACCTTTAAGTATTTATATCTGAAATTGAGAGATGAATTTTTTCGCCAAGTAATTAAAAAGGTTACAGCAGATTTTGGTGCAGGAGGTAAATTTTCTATAACTTCTGTATTGATTTTGGCACTGCATTCAACATTGGTGCTTTTACTTTCATCAGCATCACCGCTTTTAAAATTGATTTCTGGCTTTTGAGGCTTTGCCGAAGTTCTCGTATTTATCTCAATATCTTTAAATATTGACTCATTTTCTGATATTTCTTGTATGCTAATTCTCCTTAAAGTCTTTAAAGTAATTATTTAAAATTATTCTCTTATATTAGATAATATTAATAAATTAAAATACAGTGTACTTACTTTACTTAATCCTCTAGAAGGTTCTGCTAAAGGTTCAATAATGCTTACACCTTCTTTTAATTTTGGTAACCAAGATGGTAGTTGATTTTGAATTATTTCTTGTTTTTTAGTCTCTGTTGAACTATTTGATTCTTCATGACTTTCTTTTTTAATTGTCTGAGCTAACTTAATGTTCTGCTCTAACTTCTTTGCTGTATTACTTTCCTTCTTCTTTGTTACTTCTTTTATTACAGAATTTTCATCTTTAGAAGTACTTGGTTGTGCTTGTTCCTCTTCAATATTTTTGATTTCACTTTGCTTTGGTTGATCCTGTATTTTATTTTGTTCTGGCTTTGGAGTTTTTCCAAATAATTTTTCGCCAATCTGCTTTTCAATTGAACTTTTTTCACCTTTTTCATTTCCAGAAATAACTATTGGCTAAAATTATAAAAAAAATCCAATTATGAAATTTATAACATTAAAAACTGAAATAATTTATTATATTCTTTTTACCTGAGATGCTTTTTGGACTTTCTTCTGTACCTCGTTTAATAAACAAGTTGCTTCTTTATTAGATGGTTCTATTTTCAAAATTTTTTCCAAGTCTACTATAGCATTTTTATACTCTTTCATTTCTATTCTTGCTGATGCCCTTCTGTGATAAGCTTTGACATATCGCTCATCAAGTTTTATTGCCGCAGTACAGTCAGATTCAGCAGAGTGTAAACTTTAGAATACAAAAATTATAATTCTATATATGAATCTTTTATTCATATTTAATACAAAGCACTTACTTATTAATCTTCAGGTGGCAAAGAGCCCGATTAGCATAAAAAGTAGCATCACCAGGAAATATTTTAATAGCTGCACTGTATTTGCCAACAGCTTTCACATATTCTTTTTTTTGCACTAAAGTATTTCCTTCTCCCTTCAGTTTTACTGCTTCAGCATGTTCTTTCTCCAATTCTTCTTTAGAAGGAATTTCATATTCCTTTTCCTCCTTCACATTATCATTTAAGTTTCCTTCTACTTCTTGGCAAGCTTTATTCTAAAAAAATTTTTCATCATTGCTAAGTACTACATTTCTATAAAAGAAATAAAATAAGTGTTAAATAACTTACAACGTCAAACTTATCCCAAGAATTATAATCACTACCACTGATACGTTGAGTTTTACTTGGTTTTTCATCCTTCGATGATTCAGGAACAGGAGAAGAATTCTTTTTCTTCTTTGTCCTCTTTGTCCTAACTGGAGGTAATATCTATAAACCCATTTCAAAAAGAGGAATGACAATATCAAGGACAACAATGACAATGAAACAGTTTAAATTCCAAAAAGTGTACCTGATCATCCTTCATGCTTCTAATCTCCAAATCCTTTTTCTTCATCTGCTCCTCCCATGCTTCCATATCAAGAAACTCCTTCTGCAAATCTGATGAGTTGTCTCTGATCTGCTTTTGCAGGATAATTGACGGGTCCATCGCCATGTTTTTCTACGAATGCCCAACAAAAATTAAGTATGCAAACTCTCAAAGAACTCCAACACTCGCCGTCAGCCGTAGCCAAACCGCGCAAACGAAATTCAAACAAAAGGCTGTGCCGGCAAAGTCGCAAGCGTTTACTCACATGCGAATCGGTGTCAACCAGCTCATTTCTCATCAAAGCGGCTCTAGGTTAGAGATGCAAGCATCCTTCGATTCCCTCAATCGTCGCTCGGCGTCATGATTCCGGTAAACAATCGGAGGAATTTATCAATCGAGTTGGGAGTTGCTATAACGACAAGTATATGGTCGCGGGGCACGTGCTTCGTGCTCTCCCCAATGTTTTGTCGATCGACGCGCGAAGAGACGAGAACTGGATTGGATTTCAAACGTTTATTGGCGTACGGTGCAAACACGGCGCAAGTTTTTATGTCAGTGAAGAACAAATAGGAAGGTAAGGAAGTCGAAGGGGAGTTCGCGCTTTCGCGGAATCGCGGGTTTCGAGAAACGTCGATAACGGCGCTACGTGCTGCTCGATCAGCTGACTGACTTTTGGCGGTATAAATTGAATCAGCTTTTATATACTTACGCTCTATAGCTCGTTGATCTAAGTTTTATGCAAAATTATAAAGTGATTTTACAAAATTAAAGCAAAATTAATATTTGTCTGGTATTAGTATTTATACAAATAAAAATAGCAGTTAATGAAAACAAGAAATTAGAAATGAATATTCATTTTTAATATTGGTTTTCTTTTTATTGTTCTTATAAAACAAATAAACAATGATATCTTTGAGAAATATTCAGTATAAAGCAAACAAAAAATAACTGTTGTTCTTATCAAAATAATATGTTTACTTTCTCTTCTCTAACGAGTTTTTTTTTTAAAGAAAGTTTTATTATTATTCAATAAAAGTATTACCAAATATTACTAAATAACCAATACCAATAGATTATATATTTGAAGATTATATTTGAAAGGATCATTAAATTATTAAAAAGTATTCAAAGTATTTATATTTCATAATAAACACTTTATCCAAGTTGGTTTGTTTTGAATTCTCATTGAACTATAAAAAAGGACCCAATAAAAGACTAATAAGAGTCTTTCAGTTGAAGGCTTTGCCAAAGTCCATAAAAGAGGATCTGAAAATACTGCCAGTAACGAAATCTGATTGACAGTCTGAAATGAGCGGCCGTCGATGTGAATGTATGTACTACATATATTCAGTAACTCGAAAATTGCTTCGAGCTGTCAACGATTCTGTAGCGAAATTGACTAAATGATGATAAACTCACGTCTAGACCTACCTGAAATTTGTAACTATCGATCGGTTGTGCGTATAGACAGTGCCTCGAGCAGTGCTAATCAAAGTTTAGATTATGTATTTATGAAGTGAGGCGATTCAGAATTATATATTATTATGTTGCGTAAATTATAATGGTGCATTGTGATACGTTATAAATGAATCTATTATAATGAAGATATTCTAGTATGATAGCATTCATTTATTAGTCATTTAAGTGTGCATTGTGCTATTCTATTAATAACAAATATTATTTATATAAAACTCCAAAAAATTAAAAGGTACATGTAAAAACTGTAATGTACAGATTATTTGTTTTAATTTTTAATGCCAATATAATTCATTAATTTGCCTCACACCAAAATTTTGTACATAATACATATTTTAATTTTGGCAATATTTCTTGACATTATTTTGATAATTATTAAAAAATAATTTGAAAAATAATTGCATTTACTTACTCGCAATCATTATTTTGTTTTTACTAATAATCCCCTTACTTTAAAAAAATTGTGACTAGGCCCTATATTACTTTTACAGCCAATTTTCTTATATATTAGATTCTTCGTGTTTAGAAATCAGCGATAATAATATTATCGTCGTAGGTACTTTTGAAATACGTCGCTATCTTTTGCACGATCGGCGAGTCCGGAAAATCTATAGGTATTGACGTTAGCTCCACGGTCCCGCTTGACGCTTATTTTTCACCCTTCATTATTCAATTCTCACGTACGTAAAACGTAACACTTATATCAAGCTAGAAAAGATTAGGCACAATTTTTTTTTCTTTTTTTCGGGTAAGAAAAACCATTTATTTTCGTACCAATTTTGTTATAAAAACAAAGTAAGAGCTTCACTGAAAATAAACAAAAACATCAACTATAAAACCATTTCAACGACGAAAACTACCCGCTATCGTCTTCACCCGTTTCTTCTACATCTCTACTTTCGCATAGGGCACTCCTCATCGCCAGACACCATTGCCGCCACCGAGGCAGACCGAGCCGCGAATCCAATTGCCGGCAGCAGCAGCAGCCGTCGCCGGTGCGCATTGATTATTGCATAAACCTTGAGGAGGCCGCGTCGCGCGCTCGTTGCCGATGATGATGGGGCGCCGGCGTCGGTGCAGCTCCTCGCAATTAACCGGCCGGCGCTCGCCGCCTGCGCGACGCGAAATGTATAACGATTATTGGGAGGCGATGTCGGCTAAGATTGAGAGAGAGGGAATGTGGGTGGGGGTAAATGTTGTGGTGTGGCGCAGCGGTGATCTCGTGTAATGGGGGTGCTGCGGTCGTTGTAATTGGTTATGGTGGTGGGGGAGAGGTGCGTGTGCAATTATTGAAAGGGGGTTTAAGAGTTGCGGGTGGTGGTGACGATCGAGTTTTGATGAGCGGAAGGTATAGGTGCGGGTTATTGGAAAATTGTGGTTGAGTTTAGTGGGCATTATTAGAATGAAGGATTTCGATAAAATTTTAGCGGATTAGCAGAAATTTTAATAGTTATTATATTAAGTTTGAGAAGAAAATATTAACAAAGCATATATGTGGGAATTTTAATTGCAAATGTGTCGATTAGGTATACTAACGCATATCTGCTGAGGCACGATGAAAATTGTGCTCGATCGATTTCTTGTACTTAGAGCAACATATTTCATTTCGCTGATTTATACAAGCGCTTTTTCTCTTCCTGCAAAGAGGTGCGCACTGTCTTTCTGGTATAACTCTGTAAAATTCTCTCCCGTGAATTCTCGGTTGATGTAAGCAATTATGGCGTTGATGATAGCGATGACCAAAATAGTGAGATTTATGAGGACGATGATATCCATTTTCGCAATACCTCAAGTGCTTTTCTCTTGCGCTGTCTAACGTAACGATCGATTCAAAAATTTCTAATGTTCGCGCCACATCCAGATCGGAAAAAGTATTCTTCACACGGCCCGATAATGATTTCCAAATGGCAATGATCCATTGTTGAATGTCTTTTAAAATTTTTGGCTTATCGGCTAACTCGATCTTTGATTTGAAAACTTTTCTTGGATCAACTATATGCGTAATACGAAAATTAGATAAATTTTTTAGCAAAACAAGTTATAGAATTATTTAAATTATACGAAATACCTCTTGACATAGTTATATCAAACTCATGAAAATTCTATAGAATAAACCGACGTGCCGTCGCAGGAAGGTTAGGTATTAAACTGGATATTATCAGATTGCGCGCGTAAATAAAAAACAAATGAATTAAATTATAAATATTTATTTTTATTTAATTTTAATTATATAAAATGCTATTCTATAATATCTTATGGTAATTACTTAACCATATTTTTCCAATTACTCACATTTGTACTAAAATTAACATTATTTGTTCTTTTTCATTGATACTTATTACAATATATAATTGGAACGCTTACAGTCGAAAAATTATTGTCTTTAAATAAAAAATCAATGGATTATGACTTTTTCATGAAAATTAAAATGATTTGGCGTCTAACGCAGTAAATCATACACTTGAAGTGGAAAAAATAACTTAAAAATTTCTGGCAAAAAATATTGCGTTAAATAACTCAAAAACAAAAACAGTTATAGAGACATACTTTAAATGCAAAAAAGATGCGCTCTTGAATTGAGATGCGATCTCTACAAGAATCAATCATCAAAATTCGAATTCGAGCTATGTCCCGAAAATTCTAGTATGCGAGGAGCCGCTTTCGAGCGCTAAGGCTCTAGTCGTATCAATTGGCACTCCTCATCCCAATCACCCGGAAGAACGTCTCTCCAAACATCGAATAAATCAGGAAGTAGACAAGAATCGCCACATCCAGGAATGTTTAGCCGATATGGTACTGTTTGATCTGTATTGTTCAGCATGGAAATCTATAATGAAAATAAATCATAAGCATATGTAATTTTATAGAACTAATATTGGATAAATATTTGTGTGTATTATACGTAAATGTAAAATAAATCTAATATTTTATTCAATTAAAAAATACTCATTACGGAATATTAAGTAGAATTCTCCTCTGACAATACTTACACGAACTTCTTGCGTCTGGCCGCCTTGAACGGCTCGCAGTTCGTAAATGAGAGAAACGCCAAGGTCAAGTTTGAAAAGTTCCTCGGTGAATCCCATTGCTCGCAAAGTATTGACTATATTGACATCGTGCGTTCCGTACAAGTACATTTTCATGCTGTCGGGGCCGTCTCGCATCTGCTCGAGAATGTGCTTCAATAACGGACCTTGAAGTGATTTATCATCGTTATAATTTCAAAATTTTAGAGTAGCGAATAAAGACAATTTATTGTTTTCGGTACCTCCGCGTAATCGTCTTTGCAACAAGTTACTGGTGAACAGCGTGTAACTGCGAGCAGCGATCTCTCGCATTTTTTCATTGTAGAATTTCTTGATCTTTGCTGGCAGTTCCAGTCCATTCATGACCTGTTAAACAATTTGAAATTATTAATAGATATAAAATAAAATGATATGTATAGGTATCTCCTAAAACGTAAAAAAGTAATTTTTGGCTTTATTACAATTAATGAGTTCTCTTGATATTTTAGATTTACAAATTTCATTAACCTTTTTCCCGTTACACCCGTATATTTTTGCATTTTCCATCATTTATTCACAGAACAAAAATAGCATCCTTTAAAATACTATTTCCAGAAATAATGCGATTCCTGACAACAACAACAACGACGACGACGTCGTCGTCGACGGCAAAAAAGAAGCATAAAATTTCATATAATACTCGTCGCTGAATATAATGAAATCTCGAAAATGACATGCGCGCGGGCGTCTCATTGCTATTCCTGGCAGGCGGGGTATAATCGAGAGGCTCACCTCGATTTCCAGGGTATTGTAGAGGAACTCGACGTCAGTTATTGTCCTCATCGGCTGTCCTGTGATGTCGCTAAGTTCCCGGTAATAGGATTCCAGTTCCACGTCGGAGCGCAGCGACTCGTTCGCGTACGACTCCTTCAGCGCCGCCGCCAGCCGTGGGCAAGATTTGCCGACTACCAGGATCTTCGCCGTTGTAACGGAAGATAAGGCATTGTGAATCGAGAGAGAAAAAAAGATCAGTTTTGTTGGCTTATGGAGTTACTCGATTTCGTATTGATTTATTTTGTGAGTGTAACTTTTACGAATAACGAGCGATAAAAAAAAAGTTTTAAAGATAGAGTAAATATTTTAGTTGAAGTTTTGTTCATTATTATACTGACGTAGTCAATGAATTGTTGAAGTATTTTTCAAAAATTCATAAAAAAAGATATCACGAAACGATTTATTGATTTTATATAAACTATAGTCAATGGCGTTTATTGTCAGTTATATGTGTTTGAAAGCAAAGTTTGAATTGAATCTTGCCACTATCAAAACTTTGTTCTGATGAGATAATTTCTCTTGCAAAACTTTGTTTTTCATAGTTCATTTATGTTTACTTATGCGAAATGTAACTCGGTATTTAACAAAAAGGAGTTTAGTTAGAAACTACGTTTAATCAAAAATAAAAAATACTCTTCAGTAATATTTCATAATATGACCAAATAATATGATTACAATGTGCATTAAATTAAAAGGAGACGCGAAACAAATACTTTTAACTTATTTTATCCTCCAAATCAACAAAAAGTCAAAATTAAAACTCCCACATCAAACATCCATCCCTGCTAAATATAAATCTCTCAACTCTCCACAAAATTATTACCTCCTTATACCGCACCTAATCTTCCCTTAAAACGCTCCATGTTATTACACTTTATGCATCTCCAACGCTAAAACTCCGAGCGATTAAACACCCCGCCCTATACACACATACACCCACCTGATCCAGTGGCTTGGGCAGATAATGAACGGGTATCGGTCGCCAGGGTAGACCGGGAACAAAGGCCTCGTCGACGGACTGCGGGAAGAGGCCGGCGAGGAAGGACTGGGTCGACTCAATGCAGCGATCCGAGTAGCTGCTGTTCACCATTGTGCTGGACGCCACGTACTTGCCGGCCGTCAGCCAGCCAAATTCCCCGCGGACCCACTGGCCCAGCTTGTACAGCTGCCGCATTCCTCTCTGCGCAGCGAGGAAAGTTTTCGCATTGTTCGAGAGTGCAGAAGTTTGAGAGAGAGAGAAAGAGATTTTTGAAAGTTTGTTTTATAGGGATAGGGGGAAGGGAGGAAAAGTATGCGCGAAAAATTGTTTATTGAACGAATAGTTTTCATCAAGTTTATTGTCGATTGGAATGGTCGTTTTGGGAAAAAGTTGTGACTTTGAAAAACGAAAATTTGAAGTGAATTGTTTTTCAGCTTAAGAAGGATTAATTGTTTTATTGATGTGTATAGAGTCGCGTGAATGGATGATTTATGGATTATTAATGGATCGATGCGCAGCGAGACAATACCTACCTTGGTCAGAGCGCCCCAACCGCCAGGCCAGTCGTAATTTAAGTACGGATCATTGGCATAAGTTTCTGTTGGGTTTCGATCGCCATGTCGAAATATCTGCAATTTTATACATGCAAAGTGTCATGATTATTGTCACAATATAAATATTTAGAACTATTTTTTTTTTGTATTCAGATGAAATAACGACATTTGAATCCTTATACCAGTTTAAAATTTTGAAATATAAAAGCGCGCGTAAATCATATCTAATGTATAAAAGAAAGTTCTTGAGGACAATTTTTTTTTTTCGAGCGATGCGTACGAAAATTAAAATGTGGTCTTGAAAAACTTACGATAAACACTTTCTTCAGTGCGGCGTCCTTTGGTTTATCTCCAAAAGCCGTGTACGCCAAAAGGACGCATCCTATTATTACAGCAAGGACCACGACTGCGAAGCATATTTTTCGCTTTCCTGGCTGACAGCCACGTCTTAATGGACTTCTGCTTTCCATGACTTTACAGAAAACTTCAGAGTCACACGCGGCTTTCAAGCAAGTTTATCCTTCTAAGCTAATAAATTATTTTAAACATGTTGCGCTTGCGCGAGATGGATGGATACGTATTTTGATTTAAAGATTTATATATATGTATACAAATAAAACAATGATTAAACTTTTCTGGCTTTGTCAGTAAAGCAACGACAATTTCGACATAATATTAACTCTTGAATTATATTTTCACATCATAAAAATATTATGCAATTTGAAACCTCACCTCTTCTCCAACACTGCCAATTTTGACTAGCTATTCTGCAATAGCGGGCACCAATGATCGTAGGCACGAGCGCAATAAACGATAGCAGCGCTTCAGTCCCAAGGTGGAGACTCGCACTCGGAGTTGCGGAGATCAACTCGGACCGTAAACATTCGGCCAACGCATCCGATTTATCGAATTTGCGTCACAAATAACTTACAACTCTTGATGTAATACTGCATAGCGGTGCAGATCGGTTGTTTTCTTCGACTCTACTGAAAATTCGGCAACGAAAACAGGTAAAGCGGAGCGGAGAAGACAAACAGCTGATCAAATAAGTGGCACAGCAGTATCGCTTGTACACTGTAGTCACGCGTAACGAGCGGCAGCTCTCTCTCTTTCTCAGCTGAAGCATTTCAGGAGCGTATACTGTGACGATAGTACCCGCCACTTTTTGAAAACGATAATTATTTGATCTTTTAGTTATGTTTTTACTGTTTGTTTAGTGTTGAATAAAAACTTGAAATTAAAATAGAATTGAAATAAATAGAATACACGAACGATAAGTGAATAAATATTGGTATGAAAATTACTTACTGTCTGTTATAATAGTTGAGTTGAATGGAATCTACTGCGGTATCTATATACGATTATTCAAGTATGCCTTTCGTCATCCTTTTACTCATTTTATTTCGTCATGAAAAAATTACTTTTAATTAAAGTTATTCACAATGTTATTTTAATTGATTTGAAATTAAAATTATTATTTTTTGGAATTATATAATAATGACATTCAATTTTGTATGATAAATTTGAATCAAATTGATGAAATAAAAAAATTCAAGTAAATTCAAGATTGTTTGCTTATCCCTTGTCTATTGAGAACCACTACGCATTATCAACAAACATAATCTAATCTCTAATCATTATTATTTAACTTCATGTTCAGCATCCTCAGGTCCTATAGTTAGCTCTTTAATTATTTCAGTAAATTAATTCTTTACTTACGTTATTCAGTTATACTTGAATTTTATAAATTAGAAAATAAGTTTGGAAGGTTAATGAGAAGACAAAAACGTCATTATTCCTGTTTGCATTTTATTACAATAATAAAAGAACAAGAATCGCTTTTTCTAAAACGTCTAACATAGTAAACAATCAATTTTTTTTTTAAATACGCAAGAGATCTGCCTGTCACATAAATTCGCAATACTCTCATGTGCTACGTGCTCAGTCGAAGGCTCAGATTATTTTTGTATAATATACAAAAATCATTTGTAAAATGTAAAAATTACATTTTTTTTGTAGATCAAAATACACTTTGTTATAGCACCTAACGAAAATATTATAATACATTTATGATAAAGGATTGAATAATTTAAGGAAAAGTGTTACGACCAGTCATTTCGTAATATGAGTTTAAAATTTTTTTTATATTTTAATTAAAAAATCCATAAAAATTCTTTTCTTGGTTTAATCTAAAATTTAATATTTATTATAAAACAATTAAAATTTATCTGTGTACCTACATATTTTTATGACTTCTAATTTTTCAAAATAAAATACATATTTATTCTTTTATGCAAGCAACCTACTTATTTATTTATGATTAGATAATTTATTGATGACTTAATTTTTTTTTAATTAATTTTGAAATTCGTATGTTATGAGGACAAAACCGTATTTTCACCGATTCAGGAGTTCAATGTATTGATTAAGTATATCAGAGTCAGTTTATATATTCAAAGTAAAGAGCTTTTGAACTATTAAATTTCAAACAGGAGTATTGATGTGACACTGTGAAATGTTTTAAATTGTAAATGAATATTTTTATTGCACTTAATGACGGGAAATTCTTTCGATAATCTAATTCATTTCTCAAAAACGATGACATGAGAAGAAATAGATAACGTGAGGAGGTAAGTGGGCATACATCATAAATATAACCACGTGCATACTAAAATATCTCTTCTTAACTTTTGGTTGTTTAGTGAATGGGGCATACAGACGTTGCAAGATAAAATTAATCTAAGTGTTAACAGTCTTTTTATCAAAGTAAAACTATCGCGGATGTTCTGATTAAAGCGATTAATTATTTTCTAAGCGAAGTTATTGTATAGTATCTGTATACAGAACATCGAGTACTAATTTTGAATGTCATGCAAGTACATCTTTTATTATTATCATATTATTTGTATTTGAAAAAATAAAAATATTTTTTGCCAAAAATTAATGAAATTTTATATATATTCTTTATTTGTATATTTATTCAACAATCAGAATATTAGGCTGAATTTCGCAGATAAAATTTGCAATAGTTTAACACGATAAAATGAGTTTATGTATTATTTCGTCAAGCTTTTATTATCGAATTTTGCAATTTATTTTTCCGTGTATGTATATATTATATGTTTCTGGTCCATCAATCTACGAAGGAACAGGGAAACTGCTACGTCACATCGACGAATTCATCTATATATTATATAAATCATATGTTAGTCTTTTTTGCCATTGAGATAACGTCAATTTATATACGCATATGCATAGGAATAAAGAATAAACATTCATACTGAGTATTTTGTTACAATAACGTTCAATATAGTTTTGGTGGAGTGGAATTTAATGCTCAATTATAGTTGACAATTAATATAATTCGATAAATTCTAATTTAGTTGGAACAACATAAACTTTCTTCTCAATATTTAAAATTTTATAATTTTATTTTTCATTTTTTATATAAATTATGGCGTATGTTATAAAAAAAATCAAAAGAATGTTGCAAAAGCTAAAATAAAGTTTCTTAAAAGTTTTCAGCTAGATATTATTTAGCCATCGCCTATACCCGGAATCCTAATTCACTAACAAATCGATGCTATAACTTTATTTATACACGTGGAGAAGAATGATTTCATAATTATACACACATATACACATTCTGAGCATAAGCCGTAGAATAATTTTCTAATTAAACGTATTTTTGCTAACAATCATAAATTTAATTCAATACGCAATTGCTATGCAAATATCATCTAGCAAATTCGAATCTACCATTCTTCTCCAGATTCCAGGCGCCCTTACGAAAGTGTGCTGCACGTGTGTATGTATATATATGTGTGTGTACAAGTACATTATACGCGTGGTATACGCGAGTTACATGGTTTATCATATATATAGTGTATGAATAGAATCGAGCGCCCAGAATTTCCCGCGGTGTCCATAAACAATATATTTCGTATGTAAGCGTGTATAAGACGCACACATGCGCGTTGATGTAACGATCGACGATATTGTATATAATAACTAGGACACATTATGTTGTTAATACTGATCGTGTGGACGAGAGAGTTTACCTGTTCGCGGAACTTCCGAAAATTCCGCGCATCGCGGCTATATAACTGTACTTTTCCTTTACTCCGATAATTCAGCGTCAGCAACGTTTACACACACATATATTATGCATGTATATATTTTTGTGTATATAGTTAGAAATAATGTCTCTTCTCTCTCTCATTACATATATAGATTATCCTGACATATTTTCTTCCGTTTCATATATTTGTATACTTACTATATATATATAATATATTTATGTTTGCATATACTTATTATTTGTTTACCGTTATAGCTTTATCGACATCTTCTATTTGTTTCATCGAAGTTTCTATACTATAGATATATAGGTATATAAGTAAGATCGAAAAGGAATTTTTGTTCGGTTAACTTCTCTGGTATATAGTCTAAGGGCAAAATACCAACGTTAATAGTTTTCTCTTTTGCAAGCATTTTTGAAATAAAGAAAATTGAAATAAGAAGGTACATCAGGAATGTATTTTCTATGGTATGCAGGATTTATTAAACTAAATAAGGAATTTAATATGTGAAGGAAATTTTGAAAAATAATAATACTTTGAAATAACAAACAAAAGTTTAATTTCCAATACTACAAATGAAAATTCATATTTTGCTACAATCGTAGACATCTATAATAAATTACTATATAGTAATAATTAAATGCTGTTATTACAATAACGTGTGTGTTCAAGAAGACGCAAAAGTCACTCTTTTATTTTTGCATCACTTTATTTCGGATTTAATACTAAACAATTTCCATACAAGGTGCTACTCCATAACATAAACCACTACATACTACCATGATAATATAGATGTTCAAACAATTTTCTTAAATCTCTCAATGATCGTAAACAGCTTACTTATATAGAACAAGTCATTTATTTGTAAGTTTGCAAAATACAACGATAAAATTATAACTTTCACATCTCCTCAAATCGATAAATATATTTTATGTAATTCTATTTTTCCGTCTTAGAACTCATGTTATACTTTATTTCATCATTTTCTGCCTTGTCATCTATATAGCTCTAAGGGAATGTTATTGAAAAGTCGTAAGATGTAGTCTCGAGGGTATAATGGCGCTACAACATTCAATGACCATTTAGCGAACTTCACTTCTTCTTCTTTTTGTTTTTTGTTACAAAAATGCCGATTTGGTAATAACAACATAACGATATACATCCACTATTGCGCGAATGAATGAAAACAAAAGAGTCAAAGCGCTATATAAACAGGGTTTCTCTTACGCAATCGCGTTTATTATATATATTTTTCTTCCTTCAAGTTGCCATCTATATAATTTGCATATATAAACTTTTTTTCGTAATTTTTAATTATCTTGAAAATGTAGAGCGTATAATCAACAAAATAATTCTGATAACAGGCTACACGCTATTATATATCATACTCATTCAAAACCGAACGAATAGAACCTCAATTAAAATTAGACTATAATGTATAATAAAAACGCAACGGTTATATAAAACGAAAAAAGCGATAAAACACGCTACATAATAATCCACTTCGAGTTCTCAATAAAATATACAACGACGCTCTATAATATATCTTACACTTTCCGACCGTCGACCGGTTAGCCATTATACCCGGACAATTATCCGAGCCGAATCGCCTCGATCGCCCACGCTCGCCGTGTCCCGCTCTAAAATCTAAACGCTAATTTACACGATCTCTCTCTACACGACTATAACAACGACCGCGTCCAATCGACCCGATCGCCTCGAACTCTCGCCGACGACAACCGCGTCGAGCCCCGGAAAATCTCTCCCTTGTATATAAGTAACGAAAAAAGAAAAACAAATAACGCTATAAGCATAATCATCCCCTCTCGGACAAAATTGACTCGTCTCGTTACAGCGACAGCTATTACTCCTCTCCACGGATAAATGATATTATTATTATTATTTATTTATTTATGTATGCCACAAGATGCTTATACACATATCGTATAACGCGCAACCGAAAGCTCCGCGGCTATACACACGTGGACAATGAGAGCGAGAGAGAGATACACAGGTACAGAAAGAGCGGAGAGAGAGAGATAGAGAGTATTACACAGGATCGGACGGGGGGGTATCAGGCTGCGTGTGTGTATAGTATATCGGTATGTATCGTATCTGTCACTGCGTGTGTGCGTATATATCTATACTTTATAGGTCTATAGAGGCTGAGTAGTAGTAGTAGTAGTGGTGTCTTTGGCGATGTCGTAGGCGGCGGCGGCGGCGGCGGCTTGGAGTAGATTCGTAGCGGTTGCGCGGGCTAATGGTCTGCTCGTCCTCCTCCTCCTCATCGTCGTCGTCATCGTGCCAGTCGTAGTCGTCTACGTCTACGCCTGTTCGGAGCGGCGCCTCCTGCCTGGACCACCTGCGTAATTGGCCGCCGCGAGGCCCATCAGGTGCTTCGCCGCTTGGCTGCCGCTGAAGCCGCGGTTAAGGCCCAGATCCAGGCCGCGCTTCGCACTGCAAGAGGGAGCGGGTAAATTGAATTGCACACTGTGGCGAGAGTATAAGAGGCTCTCTCTCTCACTGTGATGACGCACGCGCGAGTCGCGAAAGGGGCACACGCTTGGCTTTTAGTTGGAGGGTATACGTGTGTGGGTATATGAGGTGGCCTTTGATATGTTGGGATTCGAAGGCGTGGAAATTGCGATTCTGGCATGAATTTTTAATGAGTGGTGTGTATGCTGCAACGGTGGGTGAGGGTTTTTTTCGAGAGAGTGATTTTAAGTTGGAATGTGGGTGAGATATGGTTGAGAATATGATTTTGTATTCAAGAGAGAACTTTATTAAAGTGTGGGAGAAGATGGAAGAAAAGCTTGCCTTTTGCATTGTCTTCTATACTTGAATCAACTGACTGCCTAGTTTTATGTTATAAACAAAGATAATAAAATTATAGTGAAACTCGTTTGCAATCGATTATTTCTATCACAAAACTTGCATCTTTTTAACCACACGAAATTTAGGAAGACAGATTTTACAAGAAAAGGTAGTACAAGTCTTTGTCACACACGAAAATGAGAAAAAAAAATGTTTGAAAAGCCTTTATTGTTGTACAATGCACTTTATACTTACTTATCCGGCTGTACGAAGACCGCCCAATTCTCTATTCTGTCTAGCAGCTCCTGCGCGGCCTCCGGATAATCCTCTTGAAATTGATTCCAGAGCGCATGCGATCTACTGCAAAATAGAAAAACGCCTGAATTATTAAATATCGACCGTGCCGAAAGAGCTGCACAAAACGAAAAAGACGATACGAGATTCGACAGTTATTCTATGCTGTTTTTGCATTTTCAATATGACAATCGGGGAAATAGCCGCCAACGCAACTAATGCTACAATTTTCGCGAAAAAAAAATTCACGTAATCCTTTGCCCTCTTCATTTGCGTACACACAAATCGAGGAAGTAGCACGCGTGGGTTCAAGTGTTTACGTGTGTGTTTCTCAAGAGGTATCTTTTTCGTCGGGTGTAATAAACGAGCCGAGACGGTATATAGAGAGCAAATATGCGTGAGAGGTCCGTGTACTTATAAGACTTGTCTTATAGTGGCCGCTCGTCCGCTACCTCGATTTTGATTTGTGCTCATACATAGCCGAGATTTATCCAGCGCCCTCGCTCGATATATATTATTGAGAGGGATTATATTTTCAGCAGCGGCAAATGTATTTTTAGCGGCGGCATATATGCGAGGTTTGTTATCTGGATTACATTCCTTGTAACAAGATTATAATCAGAAACAACACGTAGAAAACATACAAGTATATACAGCTAGTCTGATAAATAATTAAATCAGAGTCCTGGTAAAGTGCTCTATTGAACCGGAATTCGTTAATGCCATAAAAAATGCTATACATCATCTATTAATAAAATATCTCCCGATTATCATAAATAATTTAGGTTTTTTGACTTTACTCGGCACCAATTACATTAGAATACTCGGAAAGACGATGTCGCTTTCCATTTCTCCTTGAGCGAATCCAGATTTACATTCGATTTTAATTTAAAAATTAACGCCGCACCCTCGAGAGTTACTTTTCGTAATTGACTTTTTTGCATTCCCGTGTATTTATACACATATAAACCAGAAGTGGCGGCTAGCGAGCGCACAGAATCAAGAAGAAATTACACTACGCGCACAGCTGCGCGAGCGTATCTTTAATTTACGAATTGTACGCGTGAATTTAAATTAAAATCTAATTCTTTCATTTACTTTCCACTTTCGTACTTATACACGGCAAGAATTAACGTTAAGCAACTACGTTCGTTTGCGCAAAAACCTTATGTCACTCGCAGTTAAACAAACCCGACGCCTTAACAAACAAAACAAAAAATAAACCAACGCGCAGGAACTCGATTACCTACAAAGATATCGCCGTTCGGCTCTTGCACCGTGCGCTCAAAAAGTATCCAACCTACTCTACCGTACGACGCAAAAAGCACGTTATTATAAATAACATACTAAACGGTAAAACAAAGATCAGATAGACTACTGCAGTAGTAAGAAAGGACACGCGACACACGCCAAGTGTTGTGTATATCACCCATAGTATATATACTTACACACACATGCATCGCGCCGCAGCTAATAGCTCGTTTTTCCCGCCAACCGCTGTATATATATAATACCCGCGCGCTCATTCCATTAGCGAGATTAATTTCGCGCGCATTTTACTACTCGGCGCGCGACCGAAACTCCCCCGCGACTCTCTCTCTTCGTGCGCGTGTTTCTCCGTTTCTACTCTCTCTATGTGTATACATGAATGTACAGCGTAAGCGCGTGGTGCATAATCGAATCAGGGAGGGCTGGATTCATAAGCCGCTAATTTCGCAATCATAGTTGGGGAAGCTGCAATTGCAGCCGTCACCGCCCCGCGCGCGGCGCTCGAGTTAATTTTACGGATTACCGCGGCGGCGACAGCAGCGCGAAGGTCCCTTCGTGGCAATCTGTGTGTTAGGTATATATAAACGAGACGCAGAGAGCGTTACAAATTGCTGCTTTGGTTTTCGGAGCGCGCGTTGTATAAGTACTGCATACATAATATAAGATTGATATGCTGACGTTATGAGTTTCCGGAAAGGCGGATTTGTTTGGTATGTGTGATTATTTGGGAGCCGTTGAGTAGGGACGAGTATATAATTCTTAAAAGAGGATTATTGAGCACGCGTGTGTATACGTTCGTGTCTTGATTATTGTACGGGTGGAAATTAATATCATGCGCAGGTATACGAATACACAGTGTGTAATGTACGTCAGAATCGTGTACGAGAAAGCAACTAGAGCGATCCGCGTTTAATTAAAAAACTATCCATCTATACAAGAACGAAAATTTTGAGAAATATTTTGCGCACAAAAGTAAAAACAGGGTTTCTCGGTACCGCAATTACGGCAACGGGAGATATATCAAAGGTACTCGAAAATAATGTACAAATATATATAACTTACGTATAGGGCAGAGCCTCGGCCCGGTCGGAGATGGCGAGGGCGGCGAGCGCGGCGACCAGGAGCCAGGAGAGCGCGATTTCCCTCTGCATCGTTAATGAGCCTGTTACTCGGCGCGACTGGGCTTGAGCAGCAGCAGCGGCTATCTGAAAGCAGAGAAAAAGAGATGCGCATTGCCACGTTAATTATGATGGATCGATCCTTTATGTCATTCTTTTTTTTCGGAAAGAGAGAGTGGGAGCGAGACATTGTGTCTTTTTCATTATCAAGGGGTGGAAAAGTGTCTTCTCGGGATTATTGAAAGTTTCGTGGTTTCGTATATTATGTGTATAGGTGCATTAATTATGAGTTTAATTAAGGCTCGTGGTATCGGAATCCTATGAGCGCGTTTTGAGCAGGGATTAGAGTTAAAAAATAATCTGCAGTGAATATGTATATTATATGGCTGCACTTGTGGATACAAGTTTTATATTGTCGACTTTAATTTAAGTTTTTTTTTTCAAGTCTCTGGTTTATGTTATACGTAAACAGTGTTTCTCTTTAAACGAATCAATAAATCGCAGGAAGATAAATTATGAAAATGTTTGAAAGCTGTGCCGTTAAGAATAAATAAATTTATGTTAATTGATTGATTAATTAATAATACACTTTACATCACTAATTCATTATATCCACATTTTGTCGGATGAAAGCATATTGAATATACATATAATAAAAACGCCATACTATTTCCAATACGAACCCAACTTTCTACTATGACAAACTCTAACAAAAGAAAAAAAAATACGAGCAAAGTTGAAACGGTAAATTGTCACGCAACCAACCGAAATCTATGAACCAAGTACCAAAAAGCTCCACCAAACCTGCAAATCCACGCACAATTTGTTCCATCGCACTACCGGGAAAACTCGCCCAATCGCCAAATTTCCCGCACCTATCCCTCTTCAAATTCCAGCCCACGAACATTTCGCGCCTGGCCGACACCAGGCGCGCCACAATTACGCGGCAATCGATTTCCGGCGTAGCACACTTCTGTCGTCAATTTTGCGCGAGCGAACATCCACATACACAGTACATATATGTACACGGATACGTATATAGACACTTTGCGCCGGTAGTGAAAGTGTGCACTGTTTGCGTGCCATTTCGCGCACATACTCGACTCCGCTTCTCTCTCTATTTACACGTCTCTCCCTCTCTCGTTCGTAGGCAAACGACGCAGACTAGTGTTTTTTCCCCGAGTATATATACGAACACTATTTTCGGTTGCACACGACAGGGGAAGTGAGCGAGAGATGGAGGATCGAGGACAGTTTGCCACATCGGAGTAAGAGAGGAAGTTAATCGAATGATCGGGGTGTAGGAATTAAATGGGACAATTAGCGTTTCGGGGCGATTACAGGGCGATGAGCAGATCCTCTCGCCTCGATTGAGTTCGACAAGTGCGTCACGCGTGATGTGCATGTGTACGTAAACGTATATATACGTAACTATGTGTCAGCTTATACGAACTAACGTTCGGAGGACGGCACACTGCGCAGTATTATTGTTTATTAAATAAGGGAGCTTTTGAAGTCGGCTAATTTGATGTCGAATTAGCACGGGCGCGTTATGCGTTTAGTGAATTTGGCCGAGTGAATTGCCGCGTGCAATTGACATTGCCAAATGCCCGCGATGTTTCAAGTAATTTCATTTTCATCGTCCGTTCCTGAGCGTTTCGCTAAAAGCCCCAATTTATTTTTAAACAATACAGTATATAGTTGTAACGCTTTACTTCTTTAGTATATTACAGAGCCGTACTTCACCTCAACGACAATACCATCGTCCAAAATATTATCCGCACTTCTAAACCGATTCCAACCGCCCCGCCTCCACGAGAGGAAACGATCCATAAAAGTTTCACTGCTAAATAAAGAGAAAAAAGGCGAGGCGAAGTAAGTGTCTCTCTCTCTCTCTCTCTCTTTCGGAAAAGGCGAATTATTGAGTAAAGCCAGAGCTCGCGCGCGGGGGGAATCTGTGAAAGCGCACGTTGCTATACGGCAAATTGCGCAGGCACGAGACTTAAACGCGGTAATTCGACTCTACCCCCCGTCGTGCTCGAATCTCTAAAGCGGCAGCTAGCGCAAAGTCACGGCAATCGATTTAAAGGTTAACCGAGTTAAGGGGACGCTAGATACCGATATATAAAGGTATACAGAGTCGGCTTGGTTGCTTTAAGAGTTGGCGCGTTATGTTTCGGCTTTACGACCGAATGGTTTATTGTTTTCGATGGTAAGTGGTATACATTTGGGTTTATTAAAAAGCAAAGTAAATCACTTGATAGTGATGGCGGTTCTAGATATACTGTACGTTCGGTTCTTTATTTTATACGTTTGTTAATAAAACACAGGTTACTTGCACAACTTATTTAAAGAGTACACCCATTCTCTCTAGGTATATAAGAGAAGAGCCTATCGAGCTATCGAAATAAGTTCGTGTAACTCCGAAGCCAATTAATGAATAATAAAATCACAGCCCCGTTTGAATACCCCATTAAGCCTGCAGAAACATGCTAATCAATTCCAGCCAACCAGTCAGCTAACGCCGGCGTCCAACCCGAGAATCTCGCATCCTCGAGCCAAACACGCATATTCTACACTAAAGCCGCGCATCGCTATAGCTCTGGAATCCAAGTACGATATATACATAGTAGCCGACGAAAGAAAAAAACGAAGCGGCATAATTAAGACAGCGGCCGTCTATAACCGACTTATCCGCTCATTAACGTGCGCCCGGCGCAATCGGAAAGCGCGCGCGCGAAAAAAAGAAAAGGAAGAGGGAAAGATAAGGAATGAAATTCCGGTGGCGGAGAAAAAGGTTGAGCTTGTAAAATGTAAATTGACGTCAATAGCGCCGCTTCCGCTGCTGCTGCTGCGTCCGCATCAGAGGAGTGTTATTATTATACGGCTGCACAGCTGGCCCGCAAGTAATTTTTATAGACAGTCGCGGGAGCGCGCAGAGAGGCGATTTGTATGAATGGACGACGGACCTTTGTTTTTATTTACAGGAGTGCGGAGAATTACGCGCCCAATTCTTTTTTTGTTCGTCTTGTGTTTGTGCGAATTAATTTTTTACGCCGGGTGTGTATAGTACGCAGGTATATATACGGTGTACGTTGATTATTACGGTCGATCGACGGGGGAGTTTAATAAAACACAATGGCCGGCTTAAAAATTTAGGGCTGTGTTTTATTCCGCTCGCTCGGCCGCAAGTTTTTATACGTTTCTTTTTTAATACTTTCGATCGGCCGTCACGCGATTACGATCGCGATTGTGCGGTTGAAATTATTAATTACATGCGGGGTATTAAATGTTATGCGGCTTTATAAAAAATAAAAAGAAAAATTATTTTTTCAATCGTTTAACTTTAGGTATATATTAGTTATACATTATGCGCAACAGCTGTTTGTCAATCTAAACTCCGTCCCGTGGCAAAACTCTAACCATCGTCCAAATCCCAAACCAATCTCTGCCACTCATCCCGCACTCCTTAGCGTCATTATATCGCGCCCCGTGTACACTGCGCTATAGCGCCGCTTGGATTAATTTCACGGCCATTCTCGCGGGAACCTCGTTGCAATTTACGATCGGTGCGTGTTGCGCGAATGGCTCTTCTTCTTCTTGTATGCGCGTGATGCGAATGTGCATTGCGCGCGGAAGTATTAATGCAGCGGAGGATCGGAGTTTTGAATTTTCTATGGAATCCGAGTGAATTAATTCAATCGTATAGTGCTGGAAAGTTCGGGGTGGAATTCGTTTTGGGGTGTTATTTGAAATATAGGGATGGGGATGATTATGTAGGTTTAATTGAAAGGAGGCGGGGGCGACAGTTTAATAGGTCGGCGGAGGATTATTAAATTTATACTCGTTAAAAGTTGGATTTGATTTCCGACTTGGTCGCCGGGACAAATTAAATTAATGTGGGATGGGAAATATAATTGCGTTTATTGCATGTGTTTTATCGTTGTTAGTCGTTGTAAATGCCGTTATCTGCTGAAACATTAATTTATTTTAATTTTCCAGTTTATTATTTTTCACATAAAACCCTGCATCTTTTCGGGTTTCAATATGTAATAATAATAACATTTACATGACAGGTATAATTATATTTAATGTAAATAATATTAATTTTATTTGTATATAAGTATAAAATTATTTCCATAATCCAAGCTTGACGACGTATTATTGTTGTTATTTATTATTCAATTTATTACGCGTAAAGTATTTTACCATAGAGGATGGGTGTGATTAAAGCGAGCTAAGTCATTACTACCTAAAGCGGCTAAATATTTACTTCTAATGCTCAATTTCAGTAGTAACAGATAAGTCTATTAAGGCAATTTCGACGACGGTAGTTAACTGTAACGTTTATTTCAAGGTAGCTTGTGTACTATACATTTCCAAATGAAGCAAACAAATTAGTCGTCTAAATTCCCTATAAATCGAAATTTTTAAATATCCTGTTATAAGAAACAACTGATTCTAACGCTTATATAACCATTTTCCCTTACTTTTTAAAACCGCGTTAGAAGAAGGGGCGGAATTTTTACCAACGATATTAGAATTTTCTAATAAGAAACCAAACGGTTCTCCTTATGTCAATTAAAATTTTATGAATCTGGCGAGCTCACCGTAATGGCCCATGAGACAGTGGGGCGCGCAAGCACGTTCCAACTTAATGAGAGGGCGTAAGGTTTTTACCTTATTAAAGCTCACAATTTTCTTCCCGTTGTCTTAAGGAAAAGCCCCCCTCGATTTACCTGGAGATTCGCTGTCGTTTCTCCTCCAATTACCTGTACCTCGCTTTTGCAAGGTAAACATCGATTGATGCATACAAAACTCGAGGTAGCGGCAGTCTAATTATACTTTGTCACTACTTTCATTGTTATCGTTGCCCTGGTATTATCATTTAAGTATGTTTCTTAATGAAACGATATTTACGAAAAATATACAAAATGATTATTTCTATTTATATTTTATTACGTCTTCTCTCTAATCACATCTCGACCACTTTTCTCCTCTTAAAATCGCCACAAAAAAGCCTGATCGCGTCGCCCTAATAATCGCCCCCTTAACTACCGGCAATAAAGCACACGAGACCGTGGCGCGATAAGGGACGAATCACAGGCTGCTTGGCGTCGACAACTTGTTGCGGTCGAAATCGAAGCAGCAGCCCGCATTTTCGCCGAACGCGCGTGCCAAATCCCCGGCAATAAATTCAATTCCTCGTATCGGTGCGTTCCTTTGATAAGGCAACGGAATGACGCAACAAAGTATAGGAGAAAGAGAGAGAAAGAAATGGGATTGTTAGAATGCCGGTAAATTTTTCATGAGGAGCTTTGAATCTAGGTACAGCAGTGAGCGCTTTTTCTAATTTAGCGGTACACGGGCAAGAACGTGTAATTAGTTTTGCGCGAGTTTTCCTTCCCGGCAAAGCGATCCCTCTAATTTTCAAATTCAAGTCGGACGTGTGCAAACAGGGAGAGATAGAGGGAGGAATTTGGAGAAGCCGGCTTCAGAGTATAGCTTAACTCGATTACGTTCCGTTCGAGGCTGGCTAGGGTAAACAATCAGCTTAATTTGTTCGTTTACGGTATGTACGTATGCTGTGTTCCGAATTTTTATGCTCTTCTTTTTTTTGTGTGTTTATTGTAAGTGATTGAAAAAGCAATTGTGGATTGTATTATAATAGTATTTTGATGATTGGACATAATAATTTTTCTTTTAAAATAAAATACCCACTTGGATAAAAAGCACGCCAAGCATAGTATAAACAAATTTAATTGTATGTTGAATTCATTTTAATTTTAACAAATGATTATACGTCAATTTCAAACGCACGACAACCAACTCAAACTTCCTCCCACATACATCATCGCAATAAAACATAAAAAAAAACAATCTCCCAGATAATTAAATCCGATCAATAAACCGAGACGCAATCGCAGCCGCGCCTCCAAACGCGTAAAACAAAAAGTCCCCCCGCGCGTAAAAGCGCACGACCTCATCGGGCGTTCGTAAAACCTCCTTAAAGCTCGCCACGCTCATATAAATACATACCATTCGAATAAAAACGACTGCGCGCAATTAAATCTCCACCTTCTTCCCCTCGCCCGGCTTTGCAACCTTGCAGGCAAAAAAGTCACCAAACCCCTGCCGCTGCTACTGTTCACGTATGCAACCGGCAAGTCACGCTTATGTTTTATTTATGAGCGCGCCACCACATGATTCAGATTTTCCACGAGCGCGTGCGTAATCGTACAGTTCGCGGCGCCCTGGCCTAATCGTCGCGGCCTGATTTGCCGCACGCGCCCGCCGATTCACTTGTATTGTAATATACATGTAGTATGAGTTGTGGGGGTTCGGGGGTAATCGATGGCAAGGACGCGTGCACGCCAGGCGAAAGGGCAACACACGATGGTTGAGATTTCGACGATGGGTATAAATTATGCAGCGAAGACAAATGTTTACGGACGTCACGGCCTGGTGAATGGAGAATATTATTATACACAGACGTGTGTGTGTGGCGTAGGTAGATTTTCGTTTTCAATGCCAATGCGTAGGTGGGAGTAGAGGTTCGGGGAAAAAATGTACCTGTCAGAGATTACAGGGTGTTCTACGTCAGATTGAATTCGATTTATCCACACTTCGTCGACCTTCCGGGATCCTCGCGATGTATAAAACGTACCTATAGACGCGAGAAAGCTGAAAAACACAGAACAAATTGGAAATATAAACGTCGAATACCGCGCGGCTAAAGAGTCGCAGTGGGTGTTTGTATAAGCCGACTGTAATCCGGCCGATAAATCAGTGACTCCGTGACATGCGCTGCCAGCTTATACGCGCCGTATCTTACGCGGAATAGTTGCACGGAACGGCGAGTTTATATTTTTTTTTCCACGTATGTACATACAGTACGGGAGGCGAGGCTATTTCCGCGCTGTGCCCGAGAAAAATGTCGCGTCGGTGATATTTGAAAAAAAAAGTACAGGTGAATGTAGAAATTGCATTGGAAATTAATAAATCGAATTATTCAGATCCTTAGTGGAAGATTTAATTATGAGATCCTGCTTGAGTGGAGAAAATCCAATAATGTCTGGTTCATCTGAAGGCTTGCTTGTAGCTTATTAATGTCGCAATCAGGATGTGCTTCGCGTTTTTAGAGAAGTGGAGAAGCGGGATCTCCAAGGTGTATAATTGTGTGTCGCGAAGGAATAACGGCGTTGTGCGAAAGTTAATTGAATTGAAAAGTTTATTAGCGAACGATTTTTATTAGGAGCTTTACGAGCGGTGATGTATTTATTGGCATTTAACGGTAAATTACTGAAGCTTATTATTTATACACAATAATTGCTTTTCACTGCTCGTAGTAAGCCATAAAATATTTTAAATTGAATTGAAAAATTTAGTGTAGGAGTTCTTTTACAGTTTTTTCAAATATATTTTAACAGGTATAAAATAAATCTCAAAAAAACTTCATGATATTTTATATACAAAAATATCGAAATTTATTAAACATCTTACAACAGCTGGAAACCTTCGCACAAAAATGTATACGTTAACAGCCCCTTTATCCGCTTCCGCGCACACGTTGAGCCAACATCTTAATCCAGCCGGCAAAAACTGGTCTTTCCTCGTGGGAAAAAAGCTCGCACTGAATCATCGTAATAAGCGCGCGGAGACAAATCGACGGAGCGTGTCTCGCGCAAGTGCGCTATATACAGTGGCAGAGAAAAAGACGCTTGTACGCGATGGTCCATTTGCCGTGGAAGAGTATATATACGTATGGTAATAAAGACAAGTCGGGGTACTTGGTGGTGAGAGCGAAGATGTAGATGGATTTTGAAAAAAGGGAGATGGGAGGTGAAAAGTGGATTTATTAGGAAGGATCATCGATTAAAAATTTTATCAAACCAAATCATTGCTCTCCTTTACTTTCATAAGAAAATGATAGAAACCTCACGTTCGATAAATTGAATATAAGTAGTCAGCTACTGAGTATTAACCAACGAATTCAGCACCACCGAGACCGCACGACATCCCCGTGCGTATATACCATCATGCATATTTCACGCGTCGCCTCACACCGTTTTACATTATGCACCCGTAACAGCGGCATCTATTACGTTTTTTGCCCATCTCGGCCTTCTTATACTCCACGGGTCTGTCCCATGTTTCATTCATACCCCGCAACTTCTGCCGCAGAATTCTATATACGTGTACTTGGAATCTTGCACTGACCGTAGGAAAGTCGTCGAGAAAATTTCACGCGCTCACGCGGATTACGGCGCGAGCAGCAGTCGAACCGAAGAAAATTTATTATTATTATGCGAAGGAGGAAGTATCGGTGACGCGGGGACGGAGGTAAAAAGTTGATGAGGAAAAACCGGGGATGGGAGATTAGGGAGCGTGTAATTGAATTGAGAGCTTTGCGGGGACTATATTGAGATCGAGATATTATAATGCGACGCGGGAACTCGCGAAAAATGAGAGATTTGTGAGACGTAGAGTTGTAGGAATAAGATTTAATGGTACCATGCTTTATTTATGTAAGATAATTAATTTAATGTTTTTGGAGCATTATTTATAAAATATTTACCTTTTAATTGAACGTCATTTTAAAAGTTATTAATTTAATGTAAAATTAATTTTTTAGTGTCCTAGTGGAAATTCATTTAGTTGTAAAAAAATCAAGCAATTAAATTCCTGCGGTTATTTTTTCTTTTCGAAGTTACTTTTAAAAATAACGATGAACTCCGCGCGTCTATTAACGCTAAAAGCCCGGTAACAGGACGCGGGGCGGAGTGCAAAGTCTCTCGTGTAACTTCGCGATGGCGGAAGAACCTCGGTTGCTATATATTTAAAATACGCCAAACCTTGAAATACTTTCTTTACGGCTAATTATGGAATCTTAAGTTTTTCTCGTGTCGCACGCGGAGAGTTATATTTCATTTTAAAGTAGCAAACGCGCATGTCAAATTGAAAGAAAAAACGCCTCGAGCTTTAAAGTTTAAATTGGAACAGAGAAGGATGAGGCGGATACCAATTTCACGTGGACAAATTAAAAATCTTGAGCGTCACTTTTTTACGAGCGGAGGATGACTGAGTTCTTATAGAAATATGTTGCCGCGTATACTGTGTTTAATTACGCCGTGGGATTACATACTGCTGTAATGGAATTTTCGATTACTGCTGTACCTTCGCAGAGGAAAAGCGATCTTTATAGAAGAGACGTAGTTTATTATTCTCGTTGTATTAGCGCAAGGTTTCTGTTTGTCTACAGAACGACTTGAGTATAATAAATATCAAGCAATTTCTCGGATTGTAATAAATGAACCAATTGTTTTTTTTTTCAACAAGATAACAAAAAAGCATAAATATTATATTTCAGAAAGAGACAAAATATTCCTGCACTTATTATACGCACACGCGCAGTCGTACTTTTATCTCCAGTGGCGATTCGAGGAAGGAAAATCGAGACTGCAATTGTTACAAACTGCATGCGCTGCGATAAAGGAATCCCAAATAAAATACGTACCGCCATTTCCATATAATACAAATTTCCATGTTCCCCGTAAACCTCAAAAACGCATAATTTCCTCAAAAAATTCAACAACGCAACCAGGCGTTACCACACCAACCATCAAAATATTAAATTCACAAAACACCAGGGTATACCTGCCAACCAAAAGGAAAAAAGCTACGTCTAACCCACGCCGTCACACAAGCGACGTAATTTCGCCGCCCCCGTCGCGAAGACGAGTCCCATTCACGCGCTTGCTACTCCCACAAGACAAAGCTCGGGGAATTCGCGCGAGGCATTGTCGCGAAGATTTTACGAGGAGCTGCTCTGCTCTGCTGCTTATGGTGTTCTATATACGGTTTCCCTCTTACGCGACGGTGACCGCGCGGACAACTTTTGCCTCCTAACAAACTATTCATAGGCGGCTGCTGTTACGCGCACTTTGTTATATTTTTTCGTTTTATAGGGGAGGGGGGCACAGTGAAGACGTTTGTTTTTCCGGCTTCTTTCGTAGCGGCGATGGTTACGCCGTAATTTTATTATAGGAGCGAGAAGTTGCCCCGGCTGTTGGATTTGTCGAGTTTGATTGTATGGTTTTTAATTGTAGGGGAGAAATTCACGAGTACTTTAGCAGGACTTTTTATGGTTGCGTAAGTTGTAAAGTGGAGATTTGTTTGTTTTGAGATGTGATATAAATGATGGTGGCAGGCCATCTGGCGGCTGAGATAATTGTTTTTGAATTTATGATCCTATTTCGTTTGGAATAATTACGAAAATATAAATTAATTTGAATATTTCGTACCAATTATACTAATTACACTTATGATGCTGCTCGCGTTTTGCCGGAGTGCCTTCTATCTCAATACACGAGTCTTTCACTAGATATACCATTAGCTAACTAATTTCATCGGGTGTGCCTATAAAATGAACTCGATAATTATTAATCCGTTCGTATACGATTCACAAGTCACTTCATTGAATATAGCATATACGTAATTTTTACTGCTGCAAATATAAATTGGATTAATATTAAATATTCTATATATTTACATCCGCAGAATCAATTTCTCTATAAACCAATCATTTGAAAAATTTCATGTTTTAAAATAACTATAAAAACATATAATTAAACTATGAAAATCAAAGCGCAGATACGGAACGGCACGTATCCTCTATTGTAATTTAAATCCCCTGCCGCGCAGCTAAATAACAATTAAACGTACTACATCAACCTCCAATTTCACGGTAGACGAACACGCACGTATACATATATACCAGTGATATCACCGCGGCTACGGTCAGACCCGTAGAGAACGCAAACGAAGAAAAGTCGGACGACGTTGACGCATTCGCGACGTGTAATACGCGCGGCGTAAGGGCGAATGAGAGCTAAAAAAATTCCCGTTGCAGGTGAAAATAACGCCGGCCATTCGGTAGCGAAAGCACGGAGGGCGAGAGAGACGAGGGATAAAGGAAACGTCGTTGACTTATAGAACACGAGCCAAGTTTTTCCTCGGCTACGGAGATATCTCTCCGTTTTTTATTTCTTTATACTTTTTCTTATTTTTGAGAGGGGACATTTTGCACGTTAATTAAAATGTTGTTTGAATTGCAGCCGGTATACATATGAATTCCACATTGAAACAGCGGCTACGTAATTGCGGTTATTTCCGTCGCCGTTATTGTATTTGTTTTATAGAGCGGCAGAAATTGTATATTTTTGAATTTTATGAATCAAGATCTACCTCTCTCTATGCGATGAATGTTTGCGCGAAATCAGAATCGGACGCGCGAGCTGTAGCGTTTTAACCCGATTTCGTGTAAAGTTGCGTCATAGAGCGCGGCCTGCCGCTTGTTTGCGAATATGTATCGCGAGCGCAGAAATTTGGTACCGCTAGCCCCATCATGGCTGATTGACATTCGATATTTCGATCGAACAAAATTGATACGTCTGATATATCCTATGTAAACATTTTATTTCATCTGCGCGTATAGAACGTAACCGTATACCTATATATAGGCGAAGTATATTTTTAATTCTGGCCATACGCGACATTTGGCGTCCGCGTTAAAATGGGTCAAGAACTGTTTGTACGCAAAATTCCGGCTAATTGCTTAAAATATTCCGATAACCGGATTGTCTGATCCATCATTCTCTACAGCCAACGAGCGGGCATAAAATAGCGCACTCTATTCATCAATCTGTCGGCGTATTTCACCGACGCCAAATAAAAACAAATAAAAAAATTCACCACGATCGCTATCGCATCGCACTTATATACCTCATACCATACGCGCATTTCTTTGCGGAATGAATTGAAAACACCTCGCGATCGCGCCTCGGCGAAATAAAAATACGAAGGCGCCTCGCGCCGTGGAAAATGAGAAAAAAATACTAGCTAGACTCTTTCTTCCTCCTCCGCGCGTCTCTCTCGAGAACACGCACGGCAAACATATAAAAAATCGTCGGCGGCGTTGCGACGGCTGACGGAGACATCTGTTTTGGAAGTAAGCATGATGGATCTCAGACCAAAGATCTTGGAAAAGCACTTGTCGCCCGCGGTTCGGAGCTTTTCCCATTTTTCACGCGGCTGCACGCGTGAAGTGGAGAGAGAGAGACGTGGATTATTGTTTTACGCGTCGCTGAGTTTGGGGAGCGCTCCACAAGCAAGAAATCCATATTTTTTCAGCTGTCAGTAGATGGGGCGGCTGTTTACCGTCACAACCTGTGACTGGGTTAGAGGATGTGAGTGAAGTTTTTTCGGAGGAGAATTTTTATATCGGGCTCGTGAGCGATCAAAAGAGTTAATGTGTTATTTGATACTTTACTTCTACTATCAACAAAAATATTTATCTGTCGAATGTTAATCGCAGAGACCCATTACTGAAAAAAAAAGATTAAGATTAAATCAAACCACAAATCAGCCGCACTTTGGTCGACACCATCCGACATCGTATACAGTGTCCACCTATATCCGCCATCGGCAATTCAATTTTTATACACAATCCATACGTCTTGTCAATAACAACTGACAAACGACACGGCGACGATGATAAATCCAGCCGCTCGCGTGCGCGCGCGAATCTACTATCCACATACACGCGTACACAGGTGGGCAATCGATCAAGCTCTCCTATATCCTCTTCTAAAGCAAAGACGCACACGTATAGACGCGTTCTTCTTTCTCGTTTCGCGAATTCCCGTCGCGTCAAAGTTCCTCATCGCGCCTCCTTCAATTAACGGCATTTTATATTGCCACAGCAATCGCATGACGCGTTACACGCGCGCGGCCGCAAATTGGATGATTGGATTCGCCTGCTGGGCCGATAATTGATGCGCTCGCGCGCGGTCTTGCGCCAGGATATCAGATTTTCGATAAACGATTGACGCGGCCCGCGGAGGAGCCTTGATTCTCTTCCAGCAGCTGTTGGAATGCAATTCTTTTGAAGCGTGCGCTCTGTATAGTGCAGAGGGGAATTCGATAAAAAGTGCTGCATGATTTCCGATGGGGAGAGTGTAGTGTAGTGGCGGGAAACGATGTGTTGACCTCTTTTCTCCATTTTCGGTACGCGCGTGCGCGTGTGTACAGAGGAGTGCGCTGCTCTCTTTTGAAAGTCCGATAATGCGATATTGCCAGGGTTTAATGAGGCCGATATAAAACGTAAGAGGCGAAATTATACATGCGTGGGCGATGATTTTAAAATGACTCGCGCGGCGCTAATGGTCGCGCCCCGTCGTTCGTAATAGCGGAAAACGCCAGTCATTGGAGCGTTAAAAAACTAAAGTATTCGCGGAGCTTGAGTTGTATACCGTTTTTATTGCAGTGTTTTTATGTGATGTTGACAATAAACGTATTTTCAGTGGAAATTTATTTTAATGGGTATGTCAGTTTATCGTATAATGGCAAATAACTTGTTGATAATGCTTCTGGGCTATTACTGAACAGAGAGCTCGATTCAATTTTGATTGGAATTGTTGCAAATTAGATATATTCTCGGTTTGCGGTCGCTAAATATTAATTTATCATGAGAATTACACAATCCAATATGGCAGATCGATCTAACGCTAAGACCGTTGCAAATGCACGGAAATTAATAATTATATATACACATTATAACGCAATAACACATGACGAGCATGTACTGTGTTTTACTCTCTACAATGTCGACGAAAATCTCAAGAACAACGAATTTTCCAGTATTAACCTTTGCATTATAGCCACCATTTACACCTCGTAACTCACTCGTCAAGTCGCATTGAATTCAAACGAAATCGATTTCCGCGCATTACGGTAACCCGCGTTGCGCGCTCACCTGCCATAAAAATCCCGATAACCACAGTGTCTTACAAGCCAGTCTTTCCACCCATGATAGCAAACGTGTACGCCACTAGTCCGTTACGATTTATCCTCCTCTCTACTTCTCGTATACATACACGTTCCGACGCTCCGCGCGAGAGCCGCGCCCGCGTAATTCAATTAGCACGTCGGGGCAGTCCTTTCCGGCCTCTCGCAAATCGATTGCGCTCGCGTGTGTACATATATGTACATATATGGACGTATTCTCTGGTGTATACGAGTGTTGCTCCCGTATATCGCGACTTGGTCTTTTTCCGCGCTCGTACAAACGGAAGAAAGAAGAAGCGAACACGTGTCGAGAGTCACGTGGTTAAGACACAAGAGTCACGTATATATATAATGTGCGAGAGGTGAGAGGCCAGGGGATTCGCATTGTTCGCTTGTTGTTGTTATGCGCTCGAAATAGTTCGTTATTGATGGGGAATCGGGGGTGGAGAATGTGCCGCACGCGGAAAATTAAAAGAAGCTATAATGGGCGATGCAAGTTTCCGTGCGGTTTTATGACAATTTTATATTTATACGGTTTGGCATGCATGGATGGTACTATGGTTGATTACTCAACTTATTTATTAATTAATTTATTCCGGTGATGCAGTCGATGTGATTCATCGGCATTGTTTTAATATAACGAAATTTAGGGCTTGTCAAAGGGAATTCCGAGCGCAGAGTATTTATTAGATTAATAAATACTTTATTGACTACGTATTATACGGGAAATTACAAACGATGTATTGAAATCATATTATACACATTGGTCTGTATATGCACGTGGTATTCAGAATAATCAAATTTTCGAAAATGTATGTGTATGAAAACATTACTAATTTAATACAGATAAATATTTCAGTCAATCATTATGAAGTACTGGACTCTGAATATCTAAATAATAAAACACTATACGATAAGGTATAATGTACACGTGCGCATTCGATAAATCATTACTTGGCCTACTCCACGTCTGACTGAAGCCGGCACGTAACTACTGAATTATCACTCTGTAATATTACCCGCGAAAATAAAAAATCCAATCCGACTAAATACCTTATTTCATTCATACCAACACTTTCACTGCAACAACAGCGTCAATACTAATCAACCGCTAGCTATACGCGAATAATCGCACAAACCGATACTTCCCCTTTAAAACGCAAAAATCGAAGGCCTCGCGCACCGCCACCTGTAACGCGCAATTCATTACACTTATTCTAAAAATACTATACGCCAGCGCATTATTTAAAACTTCGCGCTTGTAGCCGCCATTCAGCCTCCACACACCTACGATCGTCGCGCGTCTGCCGCTGACAGGCAAGAAAAAAAGCATACGTGAGCGATTGACGGATAAGGCTTGTGCCGAGCGCACCAACGAATGAAACTCCCGCGGGAGTTTTATTTTCACGCGCATGTGCGACTATATACTCTCTTTTTCTCGTCTATCTCGCCGCGGATGAATAGATGGTTCGCGCTGATGCGAGAGAAAGGAGTAAAAAGGTGCGTTTTAAGGGTGGGTGCAGCGTGAATGATTTCGTTTTTGCGAGGTTACGGGGTTTGATTGCTTCGCATTGACGGAAATTTTAAAGGCTGGTATAATTTTTTTGTAAGCTGGAGAAATGCAAAGTTTCAACCTTTTTGATTTATTTCATTTTACAGGTGCAATCTGTTTCCGCACACTAACTTCGTCATACAAAAATAACCCGTAAATCTAAAGAAATTATAGAAAATAGAATTTCTCGAAATAAACTTCCCACGGCGAATTCTATTTTCAACACTGCCAACTTCATGAAATCAAAAAAGATATTTCACGCGCAACGATTTATATCCCACACTCTTATACGCCATAGTATTTCGTTATTAGATCCCGCAGAAAATCGAATCTATATACCTCTCGCGTAAGCTGATTTTCTAAGCTCTGAATTCTCGCGCCTCAGCTTATACCTCTCGATCGTTTCTCACATACGTAAATACATACGAACGAATACATACGATAGAAGGCTTTTTTACGCAATGTGTCCTATGTGAGCGTGTGCGTAAGCGCGCGGGAAAATCGAATGTGACGCATCATCGAGCGCCGATAAAAGCTTGCTCGCGCGCACGTCGGCTTTTCCCCTCCAATTTCAGCTCGACTTTTTCGTGAACTTTCTATCGCTTTCGTACTTCTCTCTTTAAGGTACAATGATAGTTTGGCTGTCGTGTTGGGAATATAACGTCGGGTAAAATCGAATAGTTTGAACGAGTAAAAGTTATACGATTGATTAGTGGGGCACGGGTGAGCGTAAAATTATTTTTAGCCTTTATTCAAGTGATTCATTATTTTTCGATGGTTGATCGAAATTCGAATGTTAATAACCGCGAAGTTCAGAGGCGAAGGGGCGTTCGATTAGATTCGGAGAAGCGGCGCGCTAATTTATAAGGGAAAAGTGAATTATTGGAGGTCATCGGCCTTAGGACAATATTGATAGTATCTATTGTTTGACTTGTGTCGGTATATGTTTATTCTTTATATTACCTATACAAACGTTTCGTATTACAATATTTGCATTTAATTAATATTGATAAAAAAATAATGTACTTCTACGAAAAACCGTAACTTGATATATTTGAAATTGTTGTCTTTTATCAACTTAATATATATGAACATTATTACTATCTTCATTACTTTTCTTCTACTCATCACAGACAAAAAGTGTTCTTCAAAACGAAATAAATACTCGACACAGCTAAACCGACGCTGAAGAACATCTGCGCGCCTGAACCCCTAATCTTCTCCACTTAGCGTACTTGGGCACCGCACTAAACGGATCTCCAACCGCGCATCTCCCCCTCGCTCCACTCGCGAATTTATCTCACCGCGTCACGCACCCCCGAAACCTTCTCAGCCACAAAACTGTGCTTTTATTTCACTGCCGTGCAATTAATTTATTCCGATCACGTATATATATACATATTATCGGCTCGTGCCTTCTTTGTTTTGTACGTTGTATAATATACACACGCATATATGTTCGCAAGCACTTGTGTATATATTATTCATTAAGGCGCGAATCGATGGGGGTGGCGCGAAGCGAAGAAAAGTATAGGAGAAAGAGAGGGAGAGAACAAAATTGAGGGAGGAGAGAAGAAGAATTGGGGGCGAATTAAATAATAACGAAAAATTGATTAAGGGGGAAAAGGAATGGATGGGTCGAGCGGTCGAACTGTCAAAACGAGACACGGAGAGCGCGCACGTGGTGATTTATCGTGATTTCGTTTTGTATATCGCACACATGAGGTTTTCTGCGGTATATATTTTTCAGCGATTTAGCGAGAAGTATTGTTCCGATTGAGAACATACTTGAAATTATATTGACGAAAGTAGAAATTGCAAATTCGTTGAGTGAAAAGTATATTATAATCGTTATAAAATCGTATAGTAATTAATTTTCGGCCAGGCTATTTAATATATTGCGTCAGAATTAGATAGAGTTGAATGAACTCTTGTATAGGCGGAATCAATTACGTAATCTGCATTATCATGATATTATATCAACCACTTCAATCGGATTTGATCAATCAATTCGATTAACGCGTAAATTGTGATGAATTTTTATTCGAATTAAACCGCCCCATCACGGCAAACGTGTATAAACGAAAATAAATAAACCGAAAATAAACGCTGTAACGATACAACGCGACGTTATATAATACTCTTTTTATTTCGAAATAATTACTTCATAAAATCGGGGATACAATTTAAAAAAAGCAAGTGTCACCTTTGTCTTCATTTATTATTATACCGCGTGATTTATCTCTAATAAAACCCGAAAGCCGAAATAAATCGTCGCGCGCGCTTCGCACAAAATATTATATACGCGATAAAAAAAAAATCTCCTTTCATATAGGCCGGCGGAGTTTTACGATGAAAGGAAAGAAGAAAAGAAGAGCGAGCGTCAATAGAGACATTTTTCCATTACACCCCCTGAACATTGTCATTGTAACGCGCTTATAACGTCACGTCTTGGTTCATACAGTCATGTATTTACCGCTAGAGCGCGCGTAAGCAAAAATATACTACGGGCGCGAATCCAGTTATATATTTCTAGAAAAATACGCGCGCGTACATAGAGGTGCGAGCGTAAGTTACACCGCATACGCGCACACAGCCCAGTGTGCGGACGCGTCAATATTTATCGGAGTGTTTAACGGCCGTCAATCACGCTCGAGTATTGTAGAGATTTATTTCTTGTCACAAACTCCGGATCGCGATTATCGTCGTCCACAGTCTATTCGTCATCTCCGAATGCCCGGTGCGTTTTTGAATTTTTTAAGCGAACGGAAGCACATCGCCATCATTCACCGGACCTTACGCTATTTATCTATACTCACGTAACAGGTTAAATAAATTATGTTTCCATCAGGATTCGTATCAATCGGTCCATCATTTATTCACTAGCGTATAATGAATCGAATAAACTACATCTCAATACCACACCGATAATTTGTCTCCGCTTACCAATTCATATACCCTCTTCTCGCACCGTTCAATCTATGAAAACAAATTCCCCCACCTCTCGGGCCTGTTTACCGAAACGATGCATCCACCACGCGTCGCCCAACACACAATCAATCAGGCCTCCCAACTTATCCCGCACCGCTATAAAGCCCTATAGTAAACCCATCCTCCTCTTACGCTGCCGTCGCTTATTCAAGCCGCTATCCGTCACACGTATTCGACGCACGCGCGCCCAAGTTTTCGCGGTCTTCCGGCCAGGCGAAAATTAAATTCCTACGCGAAAGCGCAACCCGATCCCGCGCCACGTTTTACGACGCTTTTGACGGCCCGCTTGTGCTGAGAGAGAGAGTTCGATCGACTTTCGTTATCGGATAGATTGATTTGGAGTGATACAGTGCGTAGAGGCGTATACGGCGTTGGTGAAAGGGTGTATGAGCAACTGCCAGAGTTTATGGGCCGAACTGTGATTGAAGGATTTTGTTGGAAGGGTTGGCCCGGTGTTATTGTGTTATAGGGAGGAATTAGATGTTTATCGTTGTTACGTAGGATTTTGAATGATGGTGCGCGATCGGAAGGCAAATTTGTAAATGATACGTGCTCTTTATTGCGTAATAAAATGTTATTACTTGGAAAATTTTCATTTATTTTCAAAGAAAAAAAAAAGTCTCTTGAAAATTTTATACTTCCCAACGATTAATTTGAAGCCATAACCCACGTCAAAAGAGTCCTCGGCAGTATCCCATCCTGAAATTGTCCCGTGCCAACTTGTTATTTCATCAACTCGGAGCCCCATTAATCACTACAATATTTTCCCCCTCACGGCGACAGAAAACAACCTGTAATACTCTAATAACCTCATCACGCTCTAAACCTCCTCCACCATCCACACACACACATCCCATATGGGATGAGATCCGATAAGCACATAAGTTGCGCAACCGATGACTCTTTCTTAATTGATCGTCGCGTTCGCATCCAGTACAACCAATCCGCCGCAAATTGAAAACCCAATCAATTTCATCCGATCCACTCTTCTCTCTCAGCGTCGTGAAAGTATCCACCTGCCTACCTATACGCAGGAAAACTGCGTTTCCTTAGAGAGAGAGAGAGTAAATAAGAAGGGGCGCGCATACAAGTGTCGCCCTGGCAAATTAAACTTCGCACGTGCTGTGTACACATACACCCTCGTAGTTTACTCGCGTTACGCACGTGTATAACCGTATTTCCCAATTTGCCGGTGCGCTGCCGGTTGAGAGGGTGAGAGGCTGGAGGGAGTGAAGTTTACATATTCATGTAGTCGGTGTATTAAGCTGATGGGACAATTATAATGTATAAGCAGAAGAGAGCGCGGACGTCGGCTGCTGCTGGTACAGCAGGAGCAGCAGTAGCATGAGAGGCGTGTGAATTTCCATAAATTCGTAATTAGTATTAACGTGTTATTGTAAAGCGATATGCGAGAGTTTGCAAGGGTACGAATGGGTGGTATGCGTTTGAAATAAATTGTGGATTCATTTTTGGAGTGATTGGGCGGATGGTGATGCAGGCTATGATGGCAAATGAAATGAATGCAATATCATTTTAATTTGATTCCAGTTTTATCTAGAAAACTATTTTGTCATGGCAGTTTGGAATTGTTACAGGACTTACTATATCCTTATTCGCCGAAAAAGCTACAAAAATGAATATACTTCTAAAATTTCATGAACCAATCGAGTAGAAAAAATCCAATACAGCCCAACGCAATATATTTTCAACCGATCATATAATCATTTTTTATGAATAGAGGCAACTGTAGGTATATTGAAGCCAGACGAAAACGTAATAAATGTTCTGTGTATAACATTTCATTGCACGTAACATATCTTCAATGGATAGCTTTCATTTTTTCCAATCTATTATTTTATCAATACTAAACCCTCACTCAACTAAATGCTAAACCTGAAAACTAAACCAAACATACTTACAACTCCACTTTATAATTCTATACTCTTTTCCCGCGAACCTCCTCGCATAATCATCCGGATAACACTATACACAGACTGACCGTATAAGAACAAAACCTCTCTCTAGTCCCATCCGCTCGGCTGCCTCATTGTCAAATCGCCCGTTCAATTTCCACCCGGCTATCCGCAAACCACCCCCTCGCCCACCTGCACATGCGCACCCGCTCTCTCTCTATCTCTATTATGCAAAAAACCCCCAATGTATTCATCCGCGCGCGGCCGCTATCTCCGGGCGTTCATGCACGGCAAGATTTATTGCGCCTCTCTATCTGGGGAAAAAAACGAAGGCGAGAAAGAAAGAAACTGCGAAAATTCCCTCGCGAAAATCGTTCGTTTCTCTATAGCGCGATCGCGTGCAATATGCAAATGACGAGCGGCATGAGCAACACAGCAACTTTTCGGAACTACTGCTGCTGACTCGAGGTCCTGTGGGAATTTCCGACTGCCTGTAGGTAGGTAGGTAGGTATACGATGATTTCGCGTGGGGGCTGAGTGTTTAGCGCGGGAGTTTTGATGCACGTGCATTATGAAGTCAGGGAAGAGGTATAGACGCTCTGGCGCTCCGGTGTTTTAATTTTGTTTGCTCGTGTTTTTCGGCTAAGCGACTTAATGAGTTTGCATTCAAGGAGGATGAGGTAGTATCTTATGCGCTGTGTTCCGGGAAGTGTATTAAAAATTTTATGCCGAGTTAATAAATAAGAGATTTTTTATTAAAACATGTTCAAAACGAATTGCCTCGGATGCAAATGTTATGCTACTGAGATATTTCATATTTGTATACAAAAAAGCTTTCTCCTGTCTTCGGGAAATCAGTTTTGCATGTACTGTAGAGGATCGGGAGCGACTTTTATTTCTCTTCCTACTTTGAATACACGCTAAAAATTCATATCCCAATGCGATAGACTAATCTAAACCGGCTGCGCATTATCATAATGTTTCTTTTGCGCTCCGGCGGAATCCCCAATGAAAATCTTCAAGTTGGCCGCGGCATTAAAAATTTTGCATAATTTTCTCCACATTCCCTGAAATCACCGAATATGACCTTGCGCTCTTTCTGTACTATTCTACCTCCCGGAAAAAATATAATATAGTGTGTGTATATAATATCCTTCGAAAATACTTTTCGCGTAGCATTGATAATCGAAAGAAAGAGATATATAAAGTCGCAGCCCTCACTACAACCGGAATTCTTGGCGAGTCACATACTATACACAGAGCCATAGAGCTTCAAGGAGGGCCACGAGAGCGATTTTGATTAATGTCCCGCGGCCTCGTGTATGCGATTCCCCCCGGCGACTCAATTTATCACGAAAATATTCGAAAACTGCGTGCATGCGCACCGCACAATCGAGAGCGAGCGCAAGGATATATACAAACGGCAGTTAAAAATGTGAGCGCACGCGCGCTACGATTATCCTCTCAGGGACACATGGAAGCGCAATTAGTCATACGTACATATACAGTACAGCGTCTACTGCTTCGCTTTTAAATGACCGACATATCGGACCGATCCGCGTTTTATTGATATGAATAGCGGAGGCGTACAGGCGCGAGAAATCAACCTTTAATTAACCCCATGGAAGAAATCTGATTGACATATCCCTGCGGCGACCTCAGGATTTTCTTTTCACGCGTCGGTTATAAATATAAATCGAGAGAGGGAGAGAGCCGTCAATAAACACCGGCCGTGATTACCTCGCGGCTTAATGGCTTCCTTCGGCCGCGGCTGCTGCCACAGGGAATGATTCAATTTATTCCGATGGCGCGCGAAAGGTTTATAGCCCATCGGCGAGTATAGACGCGCGCGTGCGGCGATGTATATAAACAATATAATAATAATGCAATGGCCGTTAATATCCGCTCGCGCGGAGATATTTTTGCGCCGCGCGAGTGACGGCGCGGCAATTTAATTGGAAAATAACTGGGATGCCACGTGTGGAGTGGAAAGCATCTTTGACGCTGTTATTTCTGCGGATGATAAGAGAGAGAACTGGAACTCGAGGTAAGGCGAACGGGGATGATTTTTCAGGGCTTATACGCGAGAAATGATAGGGGGATTAGTATGCAAGTGGAGGAGCAGTTTGTTGGAGGGTCGAGAAAGTTTTGAGGCATTCTTTAGCATTACGGCAACATGGGGATGTGATGTTGTTCGCTGTGTTGGTACTGACAAGGAGTTTAGGTAGAATTTCGAGTGTAAAATGAAAGTAGGTATTTAGCTGCAGTGAGAGTACAGCTAAAATGAAAAGCTGTTGACGGAATGAGTTAAATCAAATGGATAAGAAAAAAGTAGAAACTGATTTAAAAAAAAAGTAGAATTCGCTTTTTTTTTAAGTTTTAAAGTAAAATTTACTGTTTATTTGAAATGCATATCAAAGCATAATGCCAATCTTACTTTACTAAAAAGTGAATTCTACTTTTTTTAAA